>VYXH01001022.1:641648-653404 GCA_013397275.1 Burhinus bistriatus | reverse complement strand
CCCCCGGTATACACGAGTAAACAAAGTATTCTAGAGTACTGATAATGTCTAAAATTAGGAGTTGTTTTTTCCTTGCTGTTGGCTCTAAAGCAGGTAATGCAGAATGCAGAAGTGAAAAATACTGTTTGTGGTAACTTCATCGCACATGCAGATGTTTGCATATTCCTGACAATATTCTTTGGGCCTCCTTCAGCATTATTTTGTGATCTTGACTATCTTTGCTAGGCAGTTTTCATAAATCTTAACTTCCCACGTACACATGTACTGTATATATTACAGTAACCCAAATTATTTTGTCAATTACCTAAATTAGGATAGCAGGAACTAGAAGCAACCGAGAAACAACTGAAACAATTCATTTGTGCATGCAAGCTGAGGACTCGAGTAGAGTAGTAGTTGTAACAGCCACTACTGGAGACTAATGAGTCAGAATGGAGAGTGGATGTAGATGACTCTGAATATCATAGTAAACCCGTGTACTCTGAGAATGCTTGTGTAAAAGATACAAGTCTCAAATTTCAGCAAGTCTTAGTTCTGATTTGAAAAACCCTCATAGATGTGAAAAGACAGTAAATGTGCTCCTCAGCTGAAGGTGAATATCTTAATTTGACAGGGAAGGAGCGAAGAGTCATGAATATCTTAATGCATTGGTAGGTGTGGCAGGTGCCTGTGGAATGAATGGTGGTGTCAAATCCTTTTCTAGTCTAGTGATGGGATTGTGGCACACGTTATCATCTTCGTATGATGCTATGTGTGCCTTTGGTCTGAAAGAAAAATCCCTTAGTTCTGTCATATGCACAATAATCACTGCATCTAAATAGATTTTTCTTGAGGCCATCAACCTGATATGTCAGACATATTTAATACACTTAATTAGATGATATAGCAGCACAATTAATTTTCTTTGTGGAGAGCAGCTTTTTATTGCAAATTGGACAACCATACAACTTCCCGCTTGGTTTTTTTCCCCCTTTTTTCTATTTCCAGATGAAAGATATGCCTGTATAACTCTTAACTAGGTTTTTGTTTTCTTTGTCTTGCAAAGCTGTCTACTTTAGTATTCTGTTAGTTTTTATAAGTACCCTCAAATTTAATTCAGTTTGACCTAATGTAGGTGTGCTCTGGATGTAACTGAAATGTGTATATACAGATCGTATGTTACCTTGTGAACCAACATAACAATCCGAAGGAAACTTTTAAATATGACACAGCTAGCAAAGCTGACAGCTACATTTTTGTGTCTCCCTTTTTTTTTTTTTTTAATTCCTCTTTTCTAAGTAGAGAGCAGAGGAGTGTGTTTTAAAAAACTTCCTGTTGGAATGCCTCACATCAATGCAGCTGCAGCTCTGCAGCTCTGCGTGCTGCTGTCTGCACTTCCTGCACAATATTTCATATCCCAGTGGTACGGGACGGACTCTGCTCAGCGCATCCAAATAACAGAAAGGTTGTAAGTTTCTCCTTCCCTACTGTATTTATTTATAAGAGAGTTGTCTTTCTCATCCCCAATGGCACTTGGTCCTGGAAAGTTGGAGTGTGGGTGGAACACACTGGCCATTCCTACATGAAAACAACATTCAAATCATACCTCAGACATTTTTGTGGCTTAATGTGACTGTATTTAGTTGCTTAAAGATGTCCTTCAAAATTTGAATAACTGTTGTTTTCTTCACATAAAAATCTGTGTATAATCTGTGTGAGTGCATGACTGTGCCTTAATCTCATTCTGCTTTTGGACGTTCCAACATATGTTACTATGTGTTATGTCCCTTTAAAAAGGCGGAAATGAAGTGTTTGATTAGTAAGACTATTTCTAACTTTCCATTACCTTTTGACAGTTGCTGTTAAAATAGATTTTCTTGCATAGTATGACTCAGTACTGAGTCTTAACCAACAAAAATTCATTCATAGTAAATTACTTAAGGCAGTCATAATGGTAGAGTTAAATAGTGCCATTTTGTATGTGAATTAAGAAGTTATGTATTGACAGGGCCGCACGCATCTATCTCCAGATGTGAAGCGGGGAATACTTTATCAGGTCCAAATATTTGATAGTGGTAACCACTGGCAAGTGTTGGTATCTTGAAGATGAACCATACAAAGAGAGACTTCTGTGACTTAGTTTTAATAGTGCAGCCTGTGTAGTGCATGGGTTGTGTGGTTGATCTGTAGAACTCAAATACATGAAGTAATGAGAGCAAAAGTTTGGCCTGATGAAAAAAGAAGTAAGCCTGACTTTGAGCATAAAGACCCAGATTTAACTAATTTTCAGGCTTCATGGCATGAGTCAACTACTAACCATTTAGATTTATGCAAAAACTTGTAGGCTATTTTTAATAGTCTTTTGGTTACGTGTACCATTTTTGAAATGTCTCATGCTTACTATTCTCAAGTAACAGTTGAAACTGCAGAGTCTGACGCAATTTAGCAATTCCTATGGTCTGAGTACAGAAAGCAAGCAACCTTGTAATGAAAAATGGCATTTTCCAGAATTTACATAGGGTTTACTCGTACAAGTGACGATTGAAAGAATATTCATTTGCAGTCTAGATATTAATCTTGAGAAGAACTTGTTCCTGGTCACTGACTTTTTTTTCCTGTTTACTGCAGAAGCAAAGTTTAAATATTAATAAAAATTATATACAAATACTATAGAAGGTTTTTAAAACAATGTGATGATAATTTTTACTACTAAAGGATAATCGCCTCTTGGAGCAGATTTACAAAGTCTTACTTGAGTCTGGATGCGTGGGCAGATCGTTTAAAGCTGTGGCTATCAAAGACAAGGTAGGATGTTACATACTGTCTACACTTAAGAATAAATTTCAAACGTGGTCTCTTCTTAACAGGAAGGTATGCTGTAGGGGTGAAACAAGTAACAAAGGGGAAATGTCTCTTATTTTCTAGTTGAGACTGATTTGGGAGTTTCTGCCAGTTTTAAGAAAACCTTTTGCCTGTATTCTACACAAACATGCAATTTGAACTTCATGGAAAACTAAATATAAATCATGGTAGTAATTCTATACATGTTATCCTCTACTTTAAATTTATCTGATTGTGAAGTCAGGAGGATTAACCATATTAATGATTGTAAGCAGCTGCATGTTTGTAGGATCAGATCCTGCAACATGGAATGAACATCTTATTCTGCATATGGGAGTTTGAGTAAAGTTGAATTGGAAAACGCAGATGGAAATCTGTGGGTTTAGGAAGAAGGGGAAACTTGATTATTGGAGATGTGCCTGAGTTGGTCTAGAAAAAGTAAGATTATATTCATTTTTATATATGCCATTTTAAGAAGACTGTTGCTTGGACACGTTTGGGGAGGTTAAAAGGCTTGTTTGTGAGATTTAATTCTTGAGAGTAGAAATAGTCCAAAGGTTTTACCTTGTCTGGACCTTTGAAGATCCTTTATTATTGATCCATGAACAGCAATCAAGGATATGAAGTCCTCTGAACTGTGGAAGATTCAGACTTAGCTTTGCCCCCAGGAGAGCCTAGGGGAACAGTATATGGATGGAAATAGAAACTGTGCTTTTCTTAGTTTTACCATAAATTGCTTTGGAACTTTGTGGAAAGCTCCAGGTATTTTTAAGATAAAGCCTTCAAAGACCAGGTGATCCTTTGAAGCTGCTTGTGTCTTCTGAATATCTTATATTATAAAGAATTGTTTATCCTAAAAATATGTTGACAGTTGAGACCTTCCAAACCTACTATATTAGCTGCTGTTTTCAGCAATGCAGTCTGACAAGTTAGGATATTTGCCCATTCCTGTTCCTGTTAAAAGGTATTTGTCAACCTTAAGTCTTCCTACGGATTTGAGCTAAACCAAGACTTTTTTTTAAAAAAAAAAAAGTATTGTTTGCACAGTTGTAGAACCTGCTCCAACTTTCTTCCAGGCAGGGTGAAGGGTCTAAGACTGAAACAGGGAAGGTGGTGAACACCATAAAAGAGGAAGGAGACTAGGACAATCTATAGTTCTTTGGCACCAACAGGTTGCTGACTGGTATGAATGGCGAATGTTAAACCAAATACATTTGTTCACAGACTGTTCCTGTTACGTTGCCAGCAGAAGGAATATTTGAAAGCTCCCTCCCCACCAAGTGTTGAGTTTGCTCATTGTTTCTTTACACTTCCTCTTTTTCACAATGGCAATGAAAACCATAAGCCATCCCCCCTTTTTAAAGATGTCCCTCCCCTAGCCCCCACCCTTTAAGTTCACATGAAATTCAGCCTAGTGCAGAAAGAGAAGTTCTATTTATTGTAGCTTTAATCTGGGACTTATTGCCAGATACCTTGTCCATACCAATGTTAACCAATCTTTAAAGATTTCACAATAGAATTTACAAAAGATACTGAAGAATCACTCTGTTCGAGTTCAGAATAATATTTGCTTACCTGTAGAAAATAAAGGGGTTTCCTCTGATATAAAAATTATAATGCAGTTGTAGAGTTACTTATCCAAAGAAATTAGATTCATACTCTTTTCTCCTGTTGGAACAAATTCCTTTGCCTTGTGTATTCCTTAAAAGTGGTTTTAATGTAAAACTCTCATTCTGTTTGGGCTTCAAATTGTGAAGAATTTTGTATCAAAGATTTTGCACTATCCCTCTATTCAGACAAATGCTCAAGATAGTAATAATCAGAAGGCCGATTATCCTAAAACTCAGTTTCTAAAGAACTTGTTTGAATGTTGGGTTACTAATTTTACATTTTAGGAATTGGTACTATGGAGAAAAGAAAACTAAAATTGGCGACAATGAAGCAGAAACCCATTCTTATTTTGCAGGTATTGGAGTTTTTGCAATCCTTTTGGATTTTGCTTGTGATACTGACTTCTATAAGGTCTTCCATAGTGAATTTCTGTACTTGCTTTGTAAATGGTAGACTTTTTTTCTTCCCCTTCTCTCTAAACATTATTGATAATGTTCAGTAAGCAAAACAGAAAATGTACAATCCAAGGCCTTTTTGCCCTGTGTTGTGTAACAGTATCAATATGATATACTATATGTATGTATCTGTTTTATTGAATAGATCTGAGTGTGCCTGTTTTGTATTGATGTATGAAACAGTGGTATAGCTTTCACTTGATTCAAATGAACTAATTTAGATCAACTTCATAAAAGGAAAAAGAAACAGTTGATCACTCTGCTCCTGGAAAGAAATTCCCCACAGTTAGACTGAATAGAAGAATTCTGTGATCTAAACTGGAAATAACTAATGGCAAAATCCGTTAGCTTGTGTGAGCACTGTAAAATATTGTATGTAAGACTGAAGTAATTGTCAATACATACATTTGTTTATGTTCTCGAAACCTCTGTTAGGACCCCTATGTAATATCAAAGGCATACAAACAGAAAAATGTGTTCCTTGTTGGATGCTGCTTTGTCAAATATCATAGTAAAATCCTGGGGGGAAAAAACCAAAAATTATTCCCTTGTTTACTTTGCTTATTAATCTAACTATCACTGCTCTTCTGGTAGAAGTCAGGAGAATGTCTGTTTAAATGTTTAATATACTTGATCAAACACTTATCCTTGCTAAGTCTCTTTCTTTATTAAATTAGAATCAAGTCATGTTCGCAGTCCAAAGCCTGATTATATTCAGTTCAGTGTGGGACAGGTAATAGTTCACAAAAGATTTGGCTATTCAGGAGTCATTGTTGGATGGGATGTAAAAGCTAAAGCTCCAGAGGAATGGCTACAACACAAATATCCTCCAGCGAAACAGGTTTGAATGCATTAAACTCTTGCTTTATTAGTACACACACAGAATAACTCGAGTTAAAAAAAAGCTCTGAAGCACTGTCACAGGCAGACTTCCTGCTAACCTAATGGAAAGTACTTTAGGGTCCCATATCACCTGTGCAGCTGACCGATACCTCTGCTGCTTCTGCACTGTTGTCCCAATAGAGCTTTGCTTTTGCACCACTGATTGGTTAAGCTTTGCTGGTCAGGGTTGTACTGGACATGTCTCGAATTAAAATTACTCACTTTTAATACACAGTGTTGTATTTGAAGTAGCAGTGTCAACCTATAATGTTTGAATGGATTTCTCGTGATGTGTTACTAAAGTTGAAAGGCTGTTAAATCCTTTATCTGATCATCCATAATTTGCATAATTCATTGCACCTAAGAAACGCAAGTAATCCTTTGTGTTTAATCAATTTCAGTTAGAAAGTAATGTTTTGGGGGATCTGGATACTTGGAATGTAAATCTATTTAGCGACATATT
Source organism: Burhinus bistriatus (assembly GCA_013397275.1). Taxonomy (NCBI): domain Eukaryota; kingdom Metazoa; phylum Chordata; class Aves; order Charadriiformes; family Burhinidae; genus Burhinus; species Burhinus bistriatus. Next base: position 647,173 of record VYXH01001022.1, on the reverse strand, counting down.
TTGTTAGAATTCTTGAAGCTTTTGAAATTCTCTAGCCTAAGTCCTTGTTGCATTTGAAAATCAGATGCTAAATCTTTGTTGACAGTGCTGCTCTGATAATACAGTGCTGCATACTCAGTGGGTTGGCCACTGACATGCTGCTTAAGTGGCAGCAAGGCACTAGTCATTAAGTCAGAGGACTGAAAATGAGAAAAAATGAGTAAAAAAATTAGAAACTCTGCCTGTAGCAGAGAATTCACGTTCAGCTGGGAGCAGACATTCAGTCCTGTTTTGTGAGTTTTGTTCCTTCCCTGCTGTTTAATCCACCTGCCGCTCATCTTTGGCTTCTAAAACACCTGCATCCTTGCTTTCTTTTCTCCTCTCAGTATTGTTGTCACCAACTGAATACCCATGAATTTCCCATCAGGTGTTCTGATTCTTTTTATATTGTTCTCTTCTCCCAGTGACCTTGTGTTCATCTTTATTGTTTTAATTTCAGTAGTGATGATATGCGGTTTAAGTGTGTGACTTTTGGGTTTTTTTAACTTGCCTTCTCATGTTACATGCATCAGCTATGAAAAATGCCTTTTGACAGTTACGAGGCAACTACTAAGCTTAGTCCTTGCAAATCCCCTCTAAACATTAGCCAGGTTTTCAGCCCAACTTTTCCTTGCCTTTCTGTGACTTTCAGTTCTCTACTACGTCGCTGAGCAGAGGCCACTGCATCTCACATGGATCGATACTAATTGCTTCATAAGCTCCAGTTATCTGTCTGTATTCATCACTTTTTGTGTTTAGATTGTGGGTTACTTTGGGCAGGAATGTTTATGGATAGTAGCATGGTGGGACCCTGGCCCATGATTTGTGTTCACAGGCACTGTAAAAATAATAGTAAGCCACACTTTTTCTTTCTTGGTGGGAAGATTTTTACATATACATAGAAGTTGCCTTAGCTCTGTCCAGGATCGGGACCAAGATTGTCAGAAGTGGTATTATGTTCTGAATTTGCCTCTTTCTCTCTGGTGTTCTCTGTTGCCACTTTTGAAGGAAGAAGGGTGACTAACAAATTGTTATGGAACCTATATACATTAAAATCTTGACTCTTAAAAAATGTTTCAGATACACCAAGAACTTCACGTATTACAGTTTTGATTGCTTTGTATTTAATTTTCCAAACTGATGTTGGTAAGATCATAAAAATGAACTCCCTGTATATATATATTGAGTGGGTTTAGGTTCTGTAAGCTTAGTGAGAGGTTAACTGATTATATAATGTAATCTTTAGTCATCATCTCCAGGGTATTTATTTTCCTTCTATTTTACAGGATCTAAAAGATACTCCTCACTATCGAATTCTAATTAACAAAGCAAATGGATTTGGCAAATCTACAGCTTACATTCCTGAGGAAGAAATAACAATTATTATGGGATTAGAGGTAGTATTTATTTTTTATTCAGTTGCAACTTGTTTGTTATCCTGTACGTTTAAAAGTTGGCTGACCTTTGGCTTAATAGATACTCTCTATTTTGCGAAGTTAGTGAAAACTAATAGAGAAAGCAGAGAACAAATTACTTCTGTACTTTCAAGTATGTGTTTTTGGAAGGTGATAAATGACCAAACGCAGGTACTGCCTGCTTCAAAGTATCCAACTGCCTAGTTTTATAAGTGCTTTAGCAACTTGACTTCTGTTATGTACAGACTGTTGCAGACATGGACTTTTGTTTTAAGATTTCACTGACCTATCAAAGTTGGACGAGTCATTTAATCTCTTTCTACTGGATCTAGCGAAATACATTGGTTTCTCAGTTCCACTCTGAAAAATCTGCATTTCAAACAGCTCCTGCTTAGCTGCTGCCCAGGATGAATAATGTCTCCTTTCTTAACTGCAGAACTCTCTGAGAGCCAAAAATTGTGTTTTGTGTATCATGGTCTTGGCAGCTTTTGATTTCTAGCTTATATAAGGTGCACCTGATTCTTAAACTAGTCAGAGACACTTGCTGTGTCTTCACCATTTCCCTGACTACTTCTTTACTGTTCCTGCTGCCTAATTGGATTAGATAACTGATCCAGCTGAAAAAACATAACAAATAGCTCTAGCAGCAACAAATGAGTAGCAACTGCTTCAATAAGAAACAGTTCTGATTTTAAAACATCAATGCTGGTGTAGATCCAGCACGTTATATTTCATTAGATGTGTTCAACACTTGTAGAGTACTTTGAGAAAGCCACTGTTCTGATGACATAGATTAGGTTAAGGTACATGGAAAATCCCACTCAAAATATCTCTATGTATATTATGTATTTTAAAACTAACAGGAGTTTTCAAAAAGTTAACTGTTCTTTTAAGTATCAGTTTGTATTTATTGCTAATTCTGGTGCTTATTCAATTTGAAATATTATTTTCTCAGGTGCATCACCCTGATTTGGAAGCCTATTTCAGTGGATACGATGGATCAAAATACATTATGCAGCCATGGTTGAAAAAAATCTATCCTCATGACTGAAGTACTTAAGTGTTTGTACATGTAACGTACATCCAGACAACATAAACCCTTTTTAAACTTGAGAAAATAGACACCAAGATAAAACTCATGTATATTTTTTCCTATGATGAAATAAAACATTCCTAAGCATGTTTCACGTTGAACAATCCATTTTGTTAGAAGTGAACGCAGTGCATGTTCAGTTCACCATGACTCAGAATGGGGATTAATTTCCTTCCAGATTTGGGAGGAAAGGTTTAAATATAGCCCAGTTGCAGCTAGGAGTACCAAAGGTTTTGCACATCAAATATCTTTACAGGGGCAGGTAAAAACTGTAGTTTCAGAATAAATAGTAACCTTAATTTTAGGGGATAGAGCTAAATAAAGGCAAACAGGAACTGATACATTTCTGAGGAGGGCTGTAGTAAGTAAATCCTGCAATCCTTTGACTTTCTCTTTACAAAAGCATGCATTGTGCTGCTTTCAAATGATACGTGCAAAGGAAGAGTTAATCTACTTTTCTGCACCTGGACAGATGTTAAGAAACCTACTTTGGCTCACTACACAAACCTCATTCTTAATATCCTCTCTTAATTCTACTTGCTACCATAAGAATAAAGTAAAAAACAACAACAAAACACTCAAGAAAGCATAAAAATTTTATTAGAAAATGCATAGGATTTCAAAGTTTCTAGAGCAACTTGTTTCTTCTGTTTTCTTTTCCCTTTATCTCAAACACAGCAAACACTCTACAAGAAGCATAAGCAGTAGCATTCTGGATTCTTTCCTGCAGAGTCAGCGAATCTGGGGAGTTCAATAGATGACTGTCTATGTGGCCTCCCCATTCTTTTGTTTCTTCTTCTCTTATTAATAAAGGTTTTCCCAATGACTGGCCAAACAGTCGACAGACTTCTTGAGCTTTCTGCCGTGTGTTTCCAACAGCAGCAACGCATACTTGACAGCTGAGAGGTAGAAAAAGCAGCACAATAACAAGCATGGCCAACTGATGTACAAGTATTCCTGCCAAGCATTTTTTTTTAAACACCTCAGCTTTTTTAACTGCATAGATGTAAGGCACATCACCTTCCCCCAGGTTCTGGGTGATAGTTTAGGAGTTTGAGGGGGGATTGTGTGGAGAAAATGTCAGCATCCTCATCAGCTATGATCAAGCATTTCTAATGCCTATATGCTGCAGGTATCCATGGTGTATGGTGCAGAGCAAGAGTTCAACCCTTGCTCGAGGCATTTGGGTGGCCCACCTGTAAGGCACCTGTTTAACCTCACTGGCCTGATTTCCAGACTCCTGCATAGAGACCTTTGAGATACACTTCTGACATCTCCAGAACTGTTAGCAGCAGCTAGTTGAGCTTGCTTCTTGGACCAGGTGTGATTCTTTTCTTTAAAGAGGCAAAACCCAAACCAAGATTAAACTTCCTTCTGCTCTCCTCAATGTCAATAGGAGAAGCAGGACTTTGAATAATTAACACCTAAAATATCAAGACTGTGAGCTTCAAAGTAGCTTGTTTCAATGCTGAGCAAGCACCATACATGGTTCTTTTCGGATCATGTCAGCAGCTAAGAGGAATGGGAATTGGCAAGGGTACTTAGAATTACCAATAGCTGCTAACACGCTTGTACCTTCGTGAATAAATACAAATTAAACCTACACATGCTGATGTAACCAAAATAAAATTCTGTTGACCTAATATTCACAGTAGATCATAATTCCAATGGAAATCAGTGGGAAAATATTTTTTATCACATTCTCCTGTTGCACAGGGACGCTGTAGGAAGAACAAGCAGCATCTTCTAGGCTGAACAGCATTAATTTATATTTAAAACACATACTGAAATATTAGAACATAAATTTTAATAGGTATGAAGGAAACCATTTGCTCCCATTACAAACAGTATAAATTATGTATTCATATTAACTGTTATCTGAGGCTGTAAAATTTGTGGTGTGAGAGAGAACTTACCGAAGGGTGTCTATGGCTTCTGGTGTATGGTAGAAGTGAGGTGGACTGATGGTAACAGAGGTTCCTAACTTTTCTATGAGTAGATTGCAAACATTCTGCATTTTTCCAAAATCGCTGAATGTAATACAGACCTGGGAGTGAACACAGACATCATACAACTAATTTTTTTCAATTTTTCCCTATGATTCAACACTTGTATTTAAATCAGTATAAAGCCAGATATGTACAAACTAACTAAACATACTAGTCCTGTATATAACGCCAACATTTATTTACTTAGAACACTTTTATATAGCCTTAGAGACTATCATTAGGTTTGCAGCAGAAAGAAGTTCATAAAATGGTTTAAAATTGAGGATGAAGAAATGTTTTTTTGTGAGGAAGTATGGCATTCTTGGTATGTAGACAATCTGAAGAATGAATGTGCTATTTGGGACACATGACAAGATGCATCCTGGTTCTTCCATTTTTAGATTACTAAATGTTAATTATGCAGAAGCCCAAGCAAAATTATGTGGAAAACATTGTGCAGGAAGGACAATTACATTTTAATTCCAAGCATTAGGTTCAAGAAACCTAAACTATGAGACTAAATTAAGACTAGCCCAGTCCAGCTTGCAGTGGGCTCAAAACTCTGTGTTGGCTGAAGAGATTCACTTCAGTGCCTACAGAGAACTGGGCACTTCAGACTTGCATTAAAAACAATTTAAACATCTAGCTGTCTGTGACTTTGGCAATAAGAAGCATTAAACACAGATGTATCAAGAATTCAGGTGCTTTTCCAAGTGCTACAAAGGAGGCATCGCTATCGGCCCCGGATCCAGAGCCCTACAGCCTTCCTTGTGGGGAAGTGCCAGCCAGGTGGGAACTTTCCAGGCAGAAGCCAGACTTTTTCTGTGGCACAGCACAGTCAGCAGGAGTGAAGCAATGATGCTGAGCTGGTACAGCATTCAGGAATCAGAAATCCTGGGTCCCAAACTCTTTTTTAGATGAACTAAACCCTCATCTTCACTTCCCAGTACAGTGCTCTCACCACCAAGACAGGCTCACCTTCTCTCTTATCCCTGACTCTTTCCTTTTTTT
>VYXH01001022.1:575142-641617 GCA_013397275.1 Burhinus bistriatus | reverse complement strand
TTTTTTTTTTTTTAACACAGTAATGCAGCTTCAACAAGAGGGGGAGAAAACAGCTGAGGTAAAGAAAATTCCACTGCCAATCTCTGTGATGCACAGTCAGCCCTATGATTGCTGCAGTCCGTGCAGCAACCTATCCCAGTGAAGGTATATGGTACAGAATTCCAAGTTATGGTGTGTCAGCTGCACTGCAGCAGCTTCCTGTGTGCATACCATAGATGTACCTTGTGGTAATTCAAGGAAGTTTAATCTCTCAGTGAGAGAGAAGGGGTCTACTTTATAGACAGCGTAAGGTTAAAAAATGGATATTGACAATGACCACAAAGTAATTAATGCACACATCTTGTTACCCTCTCAGTGCAGTACATGTACCTCATCCTGGCTTGAATCCTTGCACTGGCTCAGTAGCACTTCACACAGCTGAGCCAAAGCTGGGCTTAGGGCCTTAGAAACTGACCAAGATGGAGTAGCAGGGCAATTCCATCTTCTAGAAGGACAAAAGATCACACCTCTTGTGCAAAACTGCACCAAGGCTGCCTCTTCATCTCGGCTGCGAACCCTTTATCTGTAACTTGGGGGATGGATCACTTTCTGGAAGGTGCAGTACCAATTTGAACAAACACTGAAGACGAGACTAAACCTAGCTTGCTTTCTTCAGTGGGAGTTCTTGCCCTATATAAAAACCATGTATCTTCTTGTGCTGTTTTGCCAGAAAACTGTCATATTTTGTGGAAAGTTCAAAGTCTCACTATGAGGACTGTCATAGTGTTTTCCAGATTGCTATCAGTGTTTACAAGATTATTTCCCTCAAGGGGATGAAAGCCCCATGTAGCCGATATGATTTCACCAAGGGGAAGTCATGTCTGACTAATCTGATAGCCTTCTACGATGATTAAGGTTAAAAAGTGAAAAAGTAATATGAGGGTATGCAAAACTAGTATGGACATTACAAGGCTTGGATAAGGCTGTAAAGGACAAGAAGTTACGGTTTATGAGGAGGCAAGTATGTTAAGAAATGCACAAAACCAACATAATCTCCATCCCATGAGATCATCATGCAATAAATGAACTATTATGATTAAGATGTTATAGACCTTTGTGATCTCATACACAGCTTCATTCTTCTGCATATTTGCCTTTGTTATAGCATGAATTAAAATTTATCTCCTTACAGTTGAAAGCGTATCTTGAATTCTTAATTATACCTTAAAATAGCTATTTGTCTGGGAATTTCTTCAGTATTCTGAAAACTCTTACAGTAGACAAATGGTAAAAAGAGTTTATAGAATGAAATAATGCATGATGTCTATGATTTTATGTATAACAAATATAATGGCAAACTCTTTAGTAAAGAAGCAAGTGTAAGTTCATTTAAAATATATTGCTGAAGTATGCAAACACACTGGTCAATGGAACTTCATTGGTTTATGAAGCTGCACTAATGAAACAAGTACATACATAAAGGGGGAAGCAAGGAGAAACTAATCTCTGCACAAAGAGCGACCATACTGCTACTTAAGTGTACAGGGCAGCCAAAACAGCAGTACTATGGCTAGATTTTTTAAGTTCTGACACCCAGGTCCTAGGCAACCATACAACTTTTAAACAGCAATTACAGCTGGTCCAAGTTGCCTACAAATGAACACTAAATCCATGCAATTCGCTTTCCACATACAATCTTTGTTGTATAAAAATTAATAGCAGAAGGGAGACAATTGGTTAAGTTACCACTTAAGACTGAAGTTGAAAGCCTACGCTTGTCTGTAGCCTAAATAATAATTCAATATAGTTCTATTAATTTTTAAGTACAGCTTATCTAACAAACATGGCAATTTAAGCTCTCATGATAGTAAGTCTACTTTATGAAGTTAAAGTCATTCAGAACATGACACTGATGCATACCATTTTAGTATCTGTAGACTCATTTTAAAATCCAAATTTTGTTCTCCAAATTCTCGATTATTTCTGTATTTATTGCTGTTATTTAGATGAGAATATGCCTTAAAGCAAGCAAGCAAACTAAATAGTCTGAACCCTGTTTTAGAGGATTATAAATAAGAGCTCTATAAAACAGCTATCATTTTATTGCAGACTTCCAGGTTTACTTCATAAGAACCTGTAAATTTGCTGGGTAGCGATTAAAGTTTGATGCTCTAAAAAGTTCATTGACTGAAAACACATCATTTCCCTCACTGAATGTTTCCAGCACAGCATTTATTTCCTACTATAGCATGAACGTGCAAAAATATACTCCCCTGAGCTGCTTTTGAAGTAAATGGGATTATTCCCATAATATTTAGCTTTCACACAGGACTTTTTACCTACAGAATTCAAAGTCAATTACCTAGGAAACAATTAGCTTTGCTTCACTTGCAGCAAGCTGATGGCAGAGCTGTGTAGAGTAGACCAAAGTCCAGGTGCTGTTCAACTGTGGCTTAAGCAGATCTAGATTAGGGCTGCCACACCACTGTTGTCCCCCATCCACTTTTGTCCTCTGCCTTGCATTGCCTCCAGTTCAGGGAGCTAAAATAATGGAAAAATAAAAGCTAATCCAGAAAAAAAAAGTTATTAACTGGAGCAGCTTTCTGAACTGACCTATCACCTGATCACTGAAGTACAACTCCTTGCAAAAAGTAGAGGGCAGGAAGGGCTAAGGGTGAAGGAGAGCGTGGGTTTGCTTAAACTGGCACAGAACAACTACTGTAGAGCCCCAGAACCAAATATTCCCTTCTGTTGCATCATGTAATATTTAAAAAGCACACATTCATCTGGGAAGAAAATAATTCTTTCTATATTACAGTAGTAGAAACCAAGTTCTGCACACAACAGGAGACTGCAGCTGAACTCTGCTTTAAACTGCAGTCCTTCAATAGTTTCTTTGGGCTGTGCTGTAGAGAACATCTACTCCTTGGTATGAGAAAAGACAGTCTGCAAATTTTCATTGGTCTTTGCTACATTTCTTATTCTTTTTTTGTTATTATTTTTGGTTAGGTTGAATACGTACCTCTGCTTCCATTTGGTAAGTATTTTCTACTCTACTAAAATCCTCTGTTACAGTCATATTTTCTTCCTAAAACAAAGTACAAGAACATAATCTTAAAAGACAGAAATTAAGCATCTGTTGGAAACATATGTACATTGTGCCCTGTAAAAGTTGAACTGTTTTGTCTTATTACTTATGACTTGGCAACAGAAATTTTGAATTTTCCATGCAAATCTTTTCAGTTAAAAACTAGCTGGATGTTAAAGACTTCTTGACATTATTTAAAGGAAATTATACTGTAGCTCTATAATGTAATTTTGCTGCTATTCACCTGAAGAGAACAATTAGGTCTTAAAAGTAACTGCTAGCTAGAAGCTGCGTGTAACTGTAAATTCACCTGTTTCAAAAAAATAGAAGCTTCAATTGTTTTCAGTAAGTCAGTATGCAAAAAGTGCTTTTCAGGCCCCTATTTTAAGATATTTTAATAGTAGCGGCTTGTAGCAAGGTGATGTGAACAATGACTAAGCACTGGTTATTCTGGCAGAATGGTAAACCCTTAAAAGAGGCTATGCCACCATTGACACCTTTGCATTAACAGCAGCTACATTATTCAACATAATGGCTGCACAGACCACTAGCAAATCCTGTAAGACTTCTAAATAAAATACTGAACTAACTAAGATACAGAATAACTCCAGTTATATCTGAATATTTGACTAGCTTGCTAGCGGTCTAACAATCACATTTCTTTCATCCACTTCTCTCTTCAGTAAACAGTTTGGATGAACAATTTATTGTAAAATTACTACAACACAACAAGAAGCACAGTTTACAATTTAATTGTAAATATAACTTTGCGTTTAATACCCAGGAACTGTAGGGAAGCAGATACTAAGCCTTCCAATTACTGAAAAAAGTTTTACTTATTAAATTTATTTGCATAGGAAAACAATATTTGCTTTCAGTGTTGACACATTTCAAAAGATGCTTTGTGTCAGAATATTTCCTACAGAGGCTCAAATCTTCAAGTTTATCATGTAGCATGTATGCATAAGTTTATATAAATGACATTAATCATGAGAAGCATTTTCCTTTAAAAATATCATATGGAAATTAGATCCATAATTACCATTGCACAGCAGCCTACAAGAAACAAATTTTGAAATTTCAATTTTATGACTGATTGACAGTGCTCAAATACAAGCACAACAGTCCTATTTTTGGATAATCCTGGGCAACGACCAGGGCCAGTCAGTCCCTAAAAAATATATTCCCCCTTTTGCAGTCATAGGTTTGAGGTACTTTGGCAGCGTGGCTGGCTGCAGTTTGCTAAAGAGTGCTCGGGTCAGTCCAGCACCAGCAACTCATTTAATTTACAAAATGGAGAAAATCTTACTATTTATGATAGAATCCAATTACAATTGACAAAGATTTTTTTCTAGAGCTCTTGCAGGTCTTATAGAAATAACTACACAGAAAAGCTTTTTTCTACAACTCATATTTTGCAGAAATAACTCTACTGTAATAAAACTTTAGAGTAAACATAGAAAAACTGCATTTGTTTTTCCTTGTCCCCGCTCCTTAAACCTTTTTAAAAAAAGTTCTTTTTCCTGCTAAACGGATTAAAGTCTTCTAATTTGGTTTTGCCCTCCACAAGGTTCCTGTGTATTTAAGGACAGTGCCATCCTGTGGCTCCAGGCACTACTGCAAGATCAACGCAATCTAAGTGAAAGATAATTTTGTGCCATCTATTCTAAAATTTCCCTCACAGCTAATTTTTATCCCACCAGATTTGACAGTAGCTGTATGTGTTGTTATTGAAGATAAATGGATGAAATAACTGCTGACGTAATAACGAGGTAGCCTCCTGCAATACATTTTCTGTTAGATACTTTGTTCTTTGTTTAGGAGCGTGTTAGGACAAAGATATGGAAAAGACGGGTAGGTGACTGACAGAATTTTAAACTGGAATCAAGACTTCGACTACATCAAAAGCAAAAGGCTTTTTTTCCTACTGCTTATGTCTACTGTTCATATTTTGGCTGAGAAACTCTCCATTTGATGGCAATAGCCACAGGAAAAATAGTTTTCACTGTGACTTAGGGAAAGCTATACTTTTGAAGTGTCAGGTATTCTGGAATTCTGGAATAACTCTCTCCATTTTCTAAATCTGTGGGCCAAGAATCACAGTAGGAAAATTAAATGAATACAACATCATTACTATTATTATTATGTGATGACTCAATTACCCCAGAAGCCATTGAGCAATTCTTAACAGAATCACACTTGCATTCTGCTTATGTAGCCTATTTTCTAAGCCAGCAGTAACATAAAGGATCACTGCTGCAGGTACTCTAAAAACAAAAATGAAAAAGACAGTCGATATCCCATTGAGCTTATAATATCAAGTCTAGAACTGTGCTTTGCCTTATATTTTCCTTCTTTTCAACAGACCAAAATCTTATACAGCCCTTCTTCCTACCTATCTGCTACTTCTTCACAGGACCATCGTGTCCACCCTCATGACACTGTTGCTGTTTACAGGAATGACTGCTCCCTTCCCCAGAAGAGAACAGGGAAAAAAACTAAATAGGTAAGTTAGCAAAAGCACACTTCAAGGAGACAGCTATATAACGATACAGTATGAGAAAAGCTATCTGCAGATAAAGTTAGGTGTTCTGCTCCTGGTTACTGAGTTAACAGAACTGTGAGACCTTTTTATGAAACGCAAGACCAGCCTTAGTAAGGGGAAGTGTTTATAGTTTGGAAACGTATGTTAATGTACCCTTGTGATAAGCTACGCTGGTATTTGTAGTTATAAATAAAAAAAATCTGGAGACACCTGCAAATGTCTTTTAACATTTAATTGTAGATTCGGACTGATATATCCAATATAACTTTACATTATGAAAAATAAAAATACTTAAACAACCAAAAGAGTTAGCTTCTTTCACCTCAACATAGCATTTTTGTTCTTAGTACTAAAGAAATAATCAGAGTCTTGATGTATGCTCGTATCTCCTGGCAGCCCATGCATCATAGTGTGCCCGGATAGTTAAGGATGATAAGCACCTACAGTCAGCGCGTACCCCAGCTAAGCATCTGGTACCTGTGCTGCAGCCTCTCATCCCCTCGCTCTGTCTGTTCTGTTTGGCATTAGACGGACAGAACAACTACCTAAAAATCTATGGTGAAGAAGTTCCTGCTGCTTAATGTCCATTCAAGCAATAACAGAAGTATGTAACAGTTATTTTAAGGAAGGGAAAAACAGATTTGTACTCAGAAAATGTAAGGATACTTTGGGGGTATTTCTTAAAATATATGGTAGTCTAAAAAAGGTGATGCCTTATGCAGGTTTCTACCTTTCTTATTCAAAGATATATTAAAATTGGAAGATTTTGTAACTGGGTGAGCAAAACTTCAAAATCTTTCTTTTTAACTGACTGTATGGATGTGCATCCATAACTGTGACTCCTAAATAATAGTTTTGAAATATGGAGAATATTGCACATATATCCAAGGATATATCCCAGTACAGACAAACTCTAAGCCAGAGCCCACTTGATATAGTTTGTGAGTTTGTTTGTTTTGTTAAATAACACTTGGACTGGTACAACAAATATTATCACCATTATTTTTAAACAAGATGGCGAATGCCAATTATTAGATACAGTGATTAAAGAAAACAAGTGTCATCTCCACACCACTCCCCAAGTAAATCATAGGTGGTAAATATATGATCAGTTCGCTTCTAGATAAAGAAAAAAACCTTACTTTTGAGCAGCTGGGCTGAGTAAGAGAGATTGGTTTCCCCCATTGATTTTACTTTCCCTGCAGCCATCAAAGCAGATTCTGTGCTCTGAGGTGCTGCATGTACTTACAGCACTCTATAAATAAATGCTACTATGTGCATCTATTTCTGATTAAAATCCTGTGTAAATATATATGGAAATTAGGTGATGCCCGCAGGCATCTTGACAAGCTGCTAATACAAGCTCCTGCTGCTGCAAAGGTTATATGCAATTCTGGTCTCACAGACTTCCTATGATAGCAACAACAAGGGTTAAGAAAATTGGTCTACAGATTAATTAAAAATAAATATATAGAATAGCCAGCTGATTTCTAAAGGGGCTTGCAACTACTAGAACCATATGCAGATTGAGAGGAGATATTAATTTTACAGTGGTCTAGAATGCTATTTGCTACAAGTGATGTTAGCAAATGCAGTTAAGAACAAATTGCCAGCAGTGAGTTGTTAGTAGAAAAGCTTCAAGGCAAATAAAAGCTCCAGCAGTGGAGTGATTTAAAATTGGATGGAACAAAGCACTAAAAATTATACCGCAGGGAACTACTCTGAAAAAAAAAATAACTTCATGTTGTTTTTCTCAGAGTTCCCTAGAGCTAACACTGAGAAACCCACAACTTAAGCAGCATTTCACAGTCCCTCAAGTAAGCAGAAAGAACTAACATTTCCATTCTCCAATGTACAGCATCTCTGAAACAGCAAAAGATTACTGTGAAATTATTATAACTATAATAAGACACTGAATGCTCTCACACTGTAAGAACAGTCCACTCTCCACCTAGGTTGTTACACCACTGCTGCTTAACTGTTCCTATTACATTTCTGAATCTGACTGCATATACCCAAATATAACCATTTGTTTGTCCAGGTCATACTTAATTTTGCATTTATTTTTTCTAGCCTGGAGTTGTGCACACAGCCTCTCTAAAGCACACTCACTTATTTAACATCCTGCCTACTCCTTTTGTGTGCCAACCACTACGTGTCGAATGCTCCATGCTATCCTAATTCAATCAGGCTCATATCAAAACTGGAAGTCAGTTACTCAGATTCACTGTAGGGTAAATATCTGCAACTATCTTTTCTAATCTAGCCACACTCTGAAGAGTTATTTAATTGCAGCCAGGATGAAAATACTCCATGATCATACAGCCTACCATGGTGGTGGGTACAAAGCTTTTCTTCTTCTCTGCTAATAAAAATGAATGCATGATGAGTTGCCCTGTCTTCTCCCATTCCTCTTAGAATCCACCAGACTTTAAAATCCTATTAACTCACTTAACAGAAACTGAAGGCATTCAACCTGTAACCCCATACAAAAATGCACCAGTTCTGACTGAACAAGTCATTCTCATGGCAGTGGAACTGTGCTCCCCATGACAGACACGCACTCAGCCATGTGTTCCAGAAAAACAGAGAGAGCAGGATCACGTATCTAGCCCACACCAGCCTCCATGTCTCCCTGTCATCTAGTCCCATAGCTGCAATATAAGCTTTTTCTAAATCAGGGGTTAAGGGGTCTTTTTTTATTGCCTTCTTTATTTCTGAAAAAAATGCTTTATTTAGCAAATATAGAAACAGAGACAACAACGCTATCAGTTTTAAAAGAAAACAGTGAAACCTATTTTGTTGGGGAAAATAATGTTGGAGTCAGCACTTACCTTCAAATGCATGCAGCATTTGAGATGTGGCATGCAATTTCACTGTAAGCACATCATTGTTTTGGCCAAGTAACTTACTCTCTTCCTTTGCATTTGCTAGTGCCGAATTGCACTGTAACATCATGCAGTATCACAAAACCTTTCTGCAATTCTTTATTTTTTACTACATTGAATAATTTGGTGTTGATAGCAAACTCTGTCATCTCCCTTTTCCTCAGCTCATTTGTGAATACACTAAAAAGGAACAAACTTTCTGGGGAACTTCAGTAGTAACTTTCAAAAGCAACCACTTATCATAGAATCATAGAGTGGTTTGGGTTGGAAGGGACCTTAAAGATCATCTAGTTCCAATCCCCCTGCCATGTGCAAGGACACCTCCCACTAGACCAGGATGCGCAAAGCTCCATCCAGCCTGGCCTTGAACACTTCAGGGTTGGGCCATCCACAACTCTGGGCAACCTGTTCCAGTGTCTCATCAAAGATCAGCTTTGTTCCATTTTTAAGAGTCCTAGGTGTGGAGCACTGTCCAAAACTTTTATAAAATCCAAAAACAGCAGCAGCACAATTGCTAGGACAAGTATCACCCTTATGGAGCATTTGCAGGATGAACAAAGCTTTAAAGGCAAGACTACACTTTTCTCAGTGTAATAAAACAACTTCCTGAGGCCAAAAAACTTACTATGGTAAAGGAACTTTTTGAGTCCACAAGGGGCTGCTATCACTTCAGCTATCTTGATCACGTCTCACATTTTTTTCATAGCTCTCTACTTAAGTGGAACAAGAAAGAGGAAAAAGCTCTGTAGGCATTTGTTGCTAAGCTGTGGTAATCACATAGTTATACTGACACACACATGTAGAGGTCAAGTTATGTTGCTGTGTACTCCTTTATCAGTTTCATCGCCCGTGAGCATGCCGTATTACACGAACAGATGAAACAGCCGACGCAGGATGGTTTTCACATGCAAAACAAGCAACCCGCCGGAGAGCCCGAGTAGCGACGTTCCACCTTTTCTGCCGAGGCTGGCAAAGCCGCAACCTCCCAAAGCCGGGCAGGCTTTCACTGCGGTGCCCCAGCGGCCGGTGCATTCCCGAGGCCGAGAGCTCCAAACCCCCGTTACTCCTCTGCTTCCCGCCGGCCAGGCCGATGCGCGCAGCGCCCCACGCACCGGTCCCGGGGGCCCCTCAGCGGGCGCTTTTCCCCTCGGGGCTGCCCCAGCCCGGCTGCCCCTGCTCCCGTCGCCGGCAGGGTAGAGGCGGCCTCGGGGGCCGGGAGGTGTTGGTTGGACCCCGCGGCGGAGGGGAACTGCCCCTCCCGCTCCTCCCCTCGCCTTCCCCCGGGAGAACCGCCCGCTCCTCTGAGCCCGGCGCCACAGAGGACCCCCGGCGCTGCAGGGGGCGGAGGCCGGGCGGCGGCTCTCACCGGGACGCCGCGCTGTCGGGCGCTCTGGGCGATGTACTCCAGCCGGCGGGCCACGCTGCTCCGCGCCGCCCCGCCCGCCCCCTCCCGGCTGCCCAGCCGTAGCGACACCCGCGCCCGGTCCGGGCCGGCGCTCAGCTCCGCGCTGCCGCTGACGTGCACCTCCCGCCCGGACGGCGTCGGAGGGCCGCCGCGTCCCGCCGGGGCCGAGGTCGGGGTGAGGGCCTGAGGCGGGAGGAGCTCGGCGAAGACGCGGGCGGGGGAGGGCGCGGGAAGCGCCATGGCGGCGGACCCCTCACGGCACCATGGCAACCAACGCCAGCGCGCCCGCTGCACCCTGGGAGGCACCCACGTGACACTCCCCCCTTCCGCTCCCCATCGCCGTCCCCCGGCCGCGCGGACACCAGACCGAGGCTCCTTCCCGCCATGATGGGTACCGAGGCGGAAGTTCCCCTGCCCTCCGCCGAAGGGGATCCGCCATGACAGTTACCGAGGGAGGGCGCCCCCGGCGGTAGCAGAAAGGGGTTGAGGCGGGCGGCTGGGCCGCAGCCGTTAGGAAGGCGGTGGCAGGGGAGGTGTAGGTGCACATCCTCTGAGGAAGAGCTGTCCCCATTCTGCCATTTTTGACCTATTATCATATTTTTTCCAGCATATTAAGGTCTGGAGCAACCTGAGAGTGTGAGGACGAGTGCTGGAGACAGGGCCGTAGTCGCTGTCTGTGGAGGGAGGATGGGATTTTGTTGTGCCACAGCATGTGCTCCGCTGGTGGTAGGGGTGATTAAAAACTATTCTAGCGTCAATGCTGCTGGTTCTCTGTGGAGGGGTCTTGCAGCGCACACGTTGGCTTTGCTAATGTCTGTTCACCGAATCCTGCTAATGCTACCCTCTCCTTAGGAAAGGCGTCTCAGAGACTCACAGAATGCTTGAGGTGGAAGGAGCGCTCTTGAGAGGGGTCCAGCCCCTGGCCCAAGCAGGGTCAGCCACAGGAGATTGCCCAGGACCATTTCCAGTTGGGTTTTGAATATTTCTAAGGATGGAGACACCAGAACCTCTCTGGGCAACCCATGCCAGTGTTTGACCACACTCACAGTAAAAATAAAGTGTTTTGTTATGTTCATCTGGAGTTTCACATGTTTTAATTTGTGTCTGTTGTGTCCTGTCCTGTCACTGGGCACCAGTGAGAAGAGCCTGGTTCCCTTGTCTTCCCTCCCATCAGGCATTTACGTACATTGATAAGATCCCCTGAGCCGCCTCTTCTCCAGGCTATACAGTCCCAGCTCTCTCAGCCCTTCCTCATAGAAGAGACGCTCCAGTCCCTTCTGATGATGAAGGTCTTTTGTTGGACTCTCTCCAGTACGTCCGTGTATCCCTTGTACTAGGGAGCCCCAAACAGGACACAGCACTCCAGGTGTGTCTCACCAGTGCTGAGCAAAGGGGAAGGACCACCTCCCTTGACCTGCTGGCAACGCTTCTCCTAATCCAGCCCAGGGTGCTGTTGGCCTGCTTTGCCTTCAGAATTCACGTTGCAAGTGTTGGAAACTCTGCGTGACATGATACAGATAAAAATTACTATACTCTCTAGATAAAAACATGACACGTACAGACATCAAGACCTGATTTTACAAGTCAGATGCAGATTCCTTGGAGGTGGCAGGAAAGAGAAATATTAAGGGAGCTGAAGCCCTGTCTTTTTTCTTCTCATTAATCTGCTTGGTGCAGTGTGTGCTTCATGTCCCATCATTAGGGAGATTCTGTACAAACTTCCTTTCCCATCATTAATATCACATCTGCCTTAAGAGGTATCAATGACTTTTGCATGCCTCATGACTTTTTGAGTCTTCTGCCTTTGAATCTGGTTTTCTCTCCAGATTTGCTGAACACATAGCTTCAAATGGAATGGATTGAACCTGTTAGGTATTCATTACCTCTGGAGATGACACTCCATGTTTCTCAGCATGAATAACCAAAAGTAGAGACACCTAAAATTTTGAGTGTAACTGACTTTGATCAAAGTTATATGACAAGACAAGGAAGAAGCTGATAACAGAATCCAGAAATATTGGTGCCTAGTCACTTAACATAAATCCATTTGAGAGCTTAAATGAGTAAATTCTGGGCACTGCTGACTTTAAGAAATAAAATATAAAAGGAAAATGAGTACAGAGGAAATTATAAATGTATATTCCTCAGAAATAAATTCTTTCATTAAACAGGGAGTTAAAAATGCTTTTGAAAATAGTCTGTCACAGCAGTATTTTTTTTTTGTTTAGCTAAGGTGTTTGTAGAGGATTTACTTAAATATGTAGCAGTATCAATAGACACACTGTAAGTATTGAATGCTGCTTATCAAGAAATCATCAATAAAGCTTTTAAAGAAGTGCTGGATAATGTAATGAAGCCAAATTGTGTACTCTCCAGGTTGTTTTTGTTTGTTCAAGACTACTGTGATTTAACTGTTGATTATACATGATTTGCCTTTTTATGAAGACAGACCGTATCAGACAAAATCTGCTGGAGTAGTTACACGCTTATATGTAGCTGTGCAATGAAATCCCAAATGTCTTGTGCACTTCATAGTTCAATGGTGTATGATCTTTAACTTTCTGGGAACACTGTTTTGTAGAAATATTACAAAAAGGTATCATAATTAAGAGATAATTAAGATCCTAGAAGACCGTTTCTAAGATCACTTATAAAATTACCTTAGATGCAAATTAATCTATGGAAAAATACTTTTCTGTGAAATAAGGTCCAGTGTTATTGAGCAGTTAGCATCACTGTAAGAACACCATACACTAAGGATAATTTAATACCTATAGCCACATTTTTACTTTGCACTCTTTAAGGGTACTTTGCAAAGCTCCAGTATATTGAGAGTCTGTCACTCAGAATTTGAATATAAAGCGAAATCTATGGATAATAAGCTTTTTCTGACTTACAGTTTGAGTAGGAGGCATTTTTGAAAATGATGGATTAAACTGTTGTTTCAGAGCTGGAAAAGCTAATTTAATTGTGAATATAATTCTGCTAACCTATAGTTGAATTAAAAAATTGAAAACTTAGCTACAGACTATGAAGAGATAGTGAAGGTGCTAAATTGTGTGTGGGATTTGTTTTTTTCCTTAGGAAGCAGATGGTTTTATTTTGGATCTATTTCTGTATGGCAGCAGTGAAGTGCTACATTGCTTATGACTTTTAGCAATGGAGCTGGATTTATGTAGTGAAGTAAGATTTTTGAGGTTTGGAATGTGTGTGACAAGGACATCTCTGTTAAAGCTGCTGCCAAATGCTTTTTTGTGAAAGGACAATTTGCAGTTGGCATGTTGACTGATGTCTTTCTGTCCTGTGTCTCAGATGCTGACTTACTGTACTGCAAAACATTTAATGAATGGAGGCCCTATGTCATATGTATGTATTACTATGTTATTCCTTACAATGTTTTTATGCAAAGCTGATCAGCCACCCACTTCTTACACAGCATTGACAATCACTCTGTTGGGCAAATAAATATCCACTGTAAGACAGATTTGTTACCTTTCCAAAACCATAGGAGACTCAAAATTTAGAAGGTTAGATCTGAGAAAATAGAAAGTTATTCCTCAAAATTTGAAATTAATTTGTCAGAGTTCTAAATTACTGAATTCTTAACTTAATAACGATCTCCAAAAAGTTTCAAACTTTTACTTGAGCATTTTTTATCTTTTAAGAAGAAACATGCATGGACGAAAGACAGAACAAAATTAGTAGCCCTGCCGTTGCTGGGGTTTTATTTCCAAGAGCAAAATTTACTGGATAAACTGAAGCCAGTGTGGAACTTAAATCTGATTTCTGTGAAGTCTCGTATTTTGAGGAAATGTGTGCCCCCAGGAAACTGCCCTCAGGAAACTTTTTTCCCCTCATGGACTAACGGGGATAAGTGAGACTTGCTGAAGCTTGTGGGGAACATACTCAGGCTTGCAGGAGGTGAGGCTAGTGAGAATTTTAAAGCAAAATGAAGATTTTCCCTTTAACAACATACAGAAGTCTATAGAGAAAGAGAAATGCCTCCAGTCTTATCACTCTGACCTTGCCTACAGAATTTTCAAGAGCTGTTAACAATTTCTGTAGCTCAGGAGGTTGGTCAGTGAGTCTCTGCTCTAGATGTCACTTGCTGGAAGATGCACTCTTATGAGTAGAATTTGCAGCCCAAGTACGAGAAGTGGCAGTATTGCTGGAAAACATGAATGAATTTGTCACATTTTTACTTTCCTTTTAACAGCTCAGCATCTCACAGATTCAGAAAAGACATCTCATTTCTTTTCCTCCCAGGCTTCCTCCTAAATAGTGATTTAACAAGATAAAGTGATTTTGGAGGTAACTCCGTACAAAACCACTGACTCACACTGGGCTCAGATGTGTTCTGACTTTTTCTAGTTTTAAATTGGTCCTGTTAATAAAGTGATTTTTTTACTCTGTTTTTCTAAGTCAACTTTAACATATAATGTGAGCAATGAAATTGTTCTCTGGCTGTAGCTAGCTGGTGATGAAGTGAGCTGATAGATTTAGTCTGGTGCTCAAAAGCTCACAGTACAAAAAACCATAGGAACATCATTATTGACAATTTCTTTAGAACTGTAAAGAAGTTAATACAGTTGCTACTGAAATCAGTTAAGAGGCTGTGGTTGTCTTTGGTCACAACTGAATGAAACCCTAAATCATGGAATAGACTGATATTAATAATGCTGTCAGAGACAAAGTTAGGTAAAGACTAGTAGAAATAAGACTTAAGTCTGGTCAGTGGTAGACGTCACTGAAATGTCTCGTGTTCTGTGCTCAGCAGCACCTAAAAATGAAAAAAGTCACAGTCTGTGTTCAAGGGTATGAGCATTACAGAAAGGATAAATGACTTCTTGAAGTGCTCTTCGGTAATGCATTAGTAAGGAAATGTCCTGGAATTATTCTCTGTAAACAAGAAATCTTTGCCAAACATTTATATATCGAAAGAAGCAATATCTTAAGAATAAATTATAAATAAATTCATAACTTAAAGATAGTAATCCTGCAGAATCTGATAATTAAAGTGTAACTTAAGATACTATAAGCAACTCAATTAAAATTTACATGCTTAACAATTTTAATACTACATTTCAGTTTGTTATTTAAAATGTCATCTGAGCTTCCATGAGTTATGAAGGAATTAATATCTATTTTCTCCAGTCTATATTTTTGTATTTTCTTAGAAGTTCACAGTAACTATGAGTGAACAAACATGTATACTTCTCATATATAAGCACTGTTAAACATCTTACGTTAACTGCCCACGAATACTGCTTTTTAGCAAGGCAATATACCTTTGTAATTTCTCCACCGGGAACCTGACAGTTACAGCAATTACGTGTTTAGTGGGAACACTTTAAAAGAGCGTTGTGGAGGCAGCTATACAGTTGGGGAGAATTACGGAATGCTGGATTTTAAGACCAAAAGAAATTCCCATGTCCTGACCATACAACTTTCAGAAGTTTAGAAGTGAGCTGATCAAATTTTTAGAAAACTATGTCATCTTGATGGAAAGATTTTGTATCATGGAGGGCCTCTTGCTGTTCTTGGGTGGATATTTATTGACTAATTATTCTGATTGCTAGAAAAAAGATAAAATTATATGCCACCTACATTAACAGAAAATGCAGATTAGAATAGGCTAGAAATTAACAAATTATTCTTTTCTAAGCAGTCCTGGGCAGATTTTAGGCTACCCACATCTAAAAAGACCCTCTGATATTAGAGGATTTTTTTTGCTTCCCGGTGCCTTAGCTGTCCTCACTGTCTCTTGTTTGCTTATATCCTTTTTGTCAAGGGATTCAAGGAATGCACTGACTCAGCACTTAATTATAATCAGCAACAATGAAGAAACACTACTTTAGGAGACTGTAGTCTCCCTCTTTACACAAGCACGGTTCCTTAATTTTGGATGAGGTTCCCCATGCACCTTCTCTTTGACTTCCCTCTCTCACGACTGATTGCAGAGACCTTTGTCCCAGCTTCAAAATGCAAAGGAAAGGAGTTTTTATCTGAAGTGGATTTCTTTCTGGGGCTCAGTTCTTACACTCTATTCTTTGCTCATGGGTATGGCCTTAAACTCTTAAGTGTGTGGGCTGAGGGCGGTTTTTTCCCCAGGGCAGGTTTTATCTGTCCTGTTCCTGGAATTTGTCTGCTCACTCGCATTTCTGTTACTGTAATGGAAATTATGCAATGGAAAATAGATGACTTTTAAAAATCAACACTTTAAAAATGTCTGTCTGATCTTGAATTAGAAAATATTTTTTTCAAATTAAAAAAATACTCTTTCACTTACATGCTATTTATTTATTTAACTATACTGAACCTATCCCAGTGTCACAACACTATGACATGGAGAACAACCAGCTTCTTTTTCAGCAGGGCAAGTTACAGTTTAATGTCTTGAAGCACAAGAGTGATCGGGTATGCAATGCAACAAATATTAGCTTTCATAAAATTACCCAGGCAGTCATTATTAGACTTGACCCTATAATTTGAACCTCCTGCATCAAGGAAATCCATAGTTTGACTATACAGGGACTGAAGATTTCCTTTCCTTAGTCTTTCATCTCTAAGCTATCAATTCAGATGAGATCTTGCTATTACACAGTTGGTGGAGGAAAAGGTAAAGAACTGATCCCTTTAAATCTAGGCTGGTCATTGGATGATCTTCATCTTTTTTAAAAGAAAAAGATTTCAGTACATGGAATTGCATCTTTAAATATTTGCAGCAAAGTGTAACTTCGGTTTTGTTATGGCTCTTCTTAATGACTTTATTGTTAATTATGACTATTAATCTGAAATGATGAATATACAAAACAACTGTAAAGGTGCATGTAACATATGCTTGTTTTAAATATACATGTCCAAAGATTAAGCTGCAGATGCTGGAAGTAAGAGATGTAAGAATAGCTATGGGAGGGTGCGACAATTCAGAAATTAGCTGAAATGCGATGTGCAAGAATTTGGGTGAGAAGGGGAAGCAGAGGTGGGAGGCTCAGACAAGGGCAACAGACAGCAAGAGACTGCGTGTGCTTTCATATACTCAGGGAAATGAAAGTTAGAAAGAAACAGACACAGAGTGATAACCTTAAAAAGGTAAGTGAGGTGGTGTTAGAAATGTCTCCCTAACTTTTGTGCCAAGACATTTTTCTTCATACACAAGAAGTTATTGGAAAAGGCAACAGAAATTGATGTTTTCTCTATATTTTTGGCAAGCTTTCATTTGTTACCCCTCAAATTTTCCATGGTGAGAGTTCAAATTCTTGCCTTTGAAGACCCTGGGTTTTGGCTATATCCTGTGGTTTTGCTTCCCACCTTTTCCCAGCTCACTCTGGTCAGTCCAACTGATGAGTTTTTCACCTTCTTCTCTGCCTTTTAGATTTCCCCCACATTTCTGGAATTCCTTGGAGGACTAAATTTACTGTGTTACCACTCTCTTCTTCATGTCCTTTCTCAGAAAAGGTTTCCCTAGAAACCCTAACCCTGTTCCCTATGAAAAGTTAAGCCTAGTATTAAAGGCTTAGAGTAGCACTCAGACTATACCCAGTGGTGCGGTTTGGAGTGAAACCCTGTAGAGTGATAATACCAGTGTTCACTGCCTAATATTAATCTTCCGGAATGTTTTTTTGTATATGTTTTTAGAGGCAATTTGACTGGCAGAAAAGACAGTTCAGCGTGGTTTCTAAATGCAAGGGGAAGTTAGGTGCCCGCTGCCAAAAACTTTTCTCCCCAATCCCATAGGCTCTCTTGCAGGGGACCACGGCTCCCATCCTGAGCACCCGCCCCAAGTTGCACCCTACATGACACAAATGAAGAGGTGACGTTCCTGCTGTCAAAGGGTGTCTAAGGTGTCTTTACATTCCTGAGTCCAGAGCAGACTCTTGGCAGAGCAGTGTAGTTGCTCCCGAGTACAAATGATTGTCACAGCAGTTACCTGTCACTGGGGCACCTCGATCGGGCAGCCCACTCAAACCGTGCAACTGCCAACGAGTGGAAGGGTTGGGAACTGTGTCTCCTGATCTTATTTTTGGTTAGTGGAGAAGATTTTTCTAGGGTTTGGAACAGATGTAGTGTAACGTGACTTGGGAATGAGTAACTAAACACACAAAGTAGATCACTTAGTAACTGAGATTGAAAGAAATGCTATCTCAATAATTTTGCAGGAATGTCTGAGATAGATAGCTTTAGAATAGCCGATGCAATTGCAACAGCAGCTGGGTTAGTGGAAATGGAAGTGATACAGCAGGCAAAAAGCCAAATCACAGTTCAAAGGTCAGCCAAGGGAAAATGTTCACAGGAAAAATTGCCTATAAAAATGCTTTTGAAGAGCTCTGGAGGCTCCCTGATCAAAAATGGCTAAGCACTAGGGAGGGAAAATGGAACAGGTAAGACCCGCAAATGCCAGAAAAAGGGATGACAGAAGAAGAGCTGTCAAAGCAGATGGTATCAGGGCGATAGTTCTAGCAAGGTAGAGAGGTCTATTATCTGAAAGCTGCTGTATCTCAAGAGAACGTTTGTGAACATGCTTGGACTATGAATCTGGAGATCTGCAATATTGCTGTTAAGTGTAAAATTAATTCAGAAGTAAAGGTGACAGATTTGTAAAGAAACTTTTAAGCAGTTGTGAAGTAGTTGTGAAGTAGAGCAGACTGGCATTGTAGTTAGTAAACCTGAGGGACTAACATTTTTAAACACTTATGCAAAATAACAAATAATCAGGATCAGTTCAAAAGCCTTGCAAGATACACAGAAGAAGACTTGGGTGTTTTTTTCTTTTTTTCAACCAGTAAATTGTATTTTTTGAAGTGCACTAGAGAGACTTCTTTATTTTCCTCTGTATTATGAAACTTTTTTTTTTACCTAAAATTTCCACAGGCACTTTATGCATATCTAGGGGTGTGTAGAATACTCTTCAGCCTTACAAATGCATCATCTTTGGTTTAGTGTGTTTGCTTGCCATTGAAGTTGAGCTGGCAAGTTATTTTATTGTAGGTCTCTGTACTATAATGTCTATGGACCTAACTTGAATTCCCTCTGAATAATCTATGTCCCCTGTGCACATATAAATATACCATATATATCATATCAGGCTGATAGAGTTGGGGTTGTTCAGCCTGGAGAAGAGAAGGCTGCAGGGAGACCTTTTTGTGGCCTTACAGTACTGAAAGGGGGCCGACAGGAAAGATGGGGACAAACTTTTTAGCAGGGCCTGTAGGGCAAGGGATAATGGTTTTAAACTAAAGGAGGGTAGATTCAGACTAGATATAAGGAAGAAATTTTTTTATGGTGAGGGTGGTATAACACTGGAACAGGTTGTCCAGAGAGGTGGTAGATGCTCCATCCCTGGAAACATTCAAGGTCAGGTTGGATGGGGCTCTGAGCAGCCTGGTGTAGTTGAAGATGTCCCTGCTTATTGCAGGGGGGTTGGACTAGATGACCTTTAAAGGTTTCTTCCAACCCAAACCATTCTATGATTCTATGGTTCTATGATATTACATTTTGTTTAAAACACTTAAGTACCTTTTTGCTATTTTAATACTAGCTGAACTTCATGTCTGCTAACTGTACTTCCCTGCATTTTTCAGGAGACCAGAGTTATCTGTGAGAAATAAGTTGGCCTTGATAATCCACACCGCTTTTCTCTATATTTACTCTTCCTCTTTTTGTAGTAATAAGATCTTTAAATAACTAGGTTTATATTTGGGGGTGGGGGTGGGGAAGAAGCACCAATATTTTTAATGACCTTGAGTATGGCTCTAATATCCCTTTTTTACAGTAGGAGCCCTATTTTGCACCTGAAATCGTGACTTAGGTCTCTTACGTTTAAAAATACAGACCACGGGGAGTTTTACAAATACTAAGGAAAATAGAAAATTGCAAGATTAACCATATGGTTCTGTTTATACCAATCTGGCATGTTTTGAGAGTTTTCAAGGTTAGATTTTGTACTCTTTCTCCTTGAGAGTAAGCAGAAAGCGGTGACGTATAACTTTAGATTTCCCCACACTGGAGCATGCCACAGAGCAGAGGGTTGTGACAAGGGCCAAATGATGTCTAAGAGTGGAGAA
This sequence comes from Burhinus bistriatus, assembly GCA_013397275.1. Taxonomy (NCBI): domain Eukaryota; kingdom Metazoa; phylum Chordata; class Aves; order Charadriiformes; family Burhinidae; genus Burhinus; species Burhinus bistriatus. Next base: position 621,648 of record VYXH01001022.1, on the reverse strand, counting down.
CATCACATCAATTTGTCCTTTTTTTTTGGTAATATTAGTCTCTCAGGAAACTGAGCACAGAAGAAGATAATTTTGCTTTTAGATGGTAGAGTCCTACTGCATTAGTCGATTCTCCTGTGAATGTATTATTAAGTGAGATTCAGGAATTGCTCCAGTGTTAGGGAAAGCCAAACAATGAAATACTTTGCAGCTCACATTTGGTTGCGTTGTCATTGAGAGTGATCACTGAAGTGTGTTTAAAAGGAGTTATTGTAACACATATCGAAAAATCAATACAAATGTTAGTTGTCTTGCAACATTGTACTTCGGGATTACAATAGCTGGGAGTGGTTGAAGTCAATGCCTTTTATGAAAATGGCATTGGCATAAAGTGTGATTGCAGAATTTGCTGTGAATTGGAAGGTTTGTTTACATTGGCTGTATTGAGAAGCTGAGCTCTATTTTAATTTTCATCAGTGCAGCAACAAGAAGAACAAAACCACAACTGAGTGGGAGAAAGGAATGGGAGAGAAATGAATCTATTTGCTCTAATATATCAGCCACAAGACACTTTCTTTACTAAACTCTAATCATCAATGTCTAGAGCAGAAATAAAATGGAGTGGTTTTTACAGATGGTGTTGGGGGATTATCTTGGCTATTGGAAAATTTGTTAGAGTTGATGGGACTAGAAAAGGAGAAAACCCACTTTAAGTCTTAGAATTTAGGATGAACTTTCATGCTTTGCTGATAAGGCGCCCAGCAGTGTTCCTTTACCCATAAACTGGAAATTTGATGTGGAATTCAAGAAAGAGGACACCCACAGATGTCCAAAATGTCATTTACAGTACTCTTTGAGAGAAAAAAAAGCTGTTTTAAAAGTAAAGGTCATTATAGACCCGTATTTTTTCTTGTGCTTCACTCATTTTGATGTTCCATCATTTAATGCTATTTAAATCATTAAGTTTTGCAAATTATTTTTGCATGAATAATGTATACTGTGAATCTGTTTTCACCATTTATAGGCATCTTTGTTACAGAAGGAAAACTACAGGCCTGTCTTCATTTACTTTGTAGTCCCTGTGCAGTACTGGAATGGGAAACATGGAGTCAATCAGTGCAAATGAGAATCAAGCCACATGTTTGAAAAGCAATGAGCAACTGAAGAAATAGTTTTGAAGAGGAGAGCTTGTTATTAGCCTTTCTAACACGATCCTCAAAGGTGTTGGGGGTTCTTGGTACTCGTCAACTTCAAAGACAATTCAGCATTCAGTATTTTCTTGCAGAATTGGGGGTGCAGAAATGAGGGCCAGATGATAATGAGCTGATAGGATGACAAACACTTATGAAAGGAAATTCTATACGTAAGAAGGCATTTCCTTGACCATTTTTATTGTCATGGGTTGTGCAGTGACAAAAAATGGCATAAGATGGCAGTAAGAGATTGCAAAATACAGTGGTTTGGAGTGACACATTCCAGTGAATCAACCCACTGGCTTGCAATAAACATGATTGTATAACAAGGGACAAAATGGGGGTTGCTGAGCTCCATCTAGGCACTGGTTTCTAACTTCTTTGCATTTTTCTTTTCCTCAGAGGAAAATCTCCAGTTTATTTGACATTTATACTTTCTTATCTGAGTGTGGGAAAATGAAATAGTATTTCGCACCGCATTGCCATCTGTGTGAAAGCGCTTGAAATTCACTGCTCATCCTTTTTTATCCGTGCTGTATGAAAATGACTCCAAATTTAGAGTCATATTAAAGATGGTGTCATGTGCTGATAGGAACAAAGTAGGTCCAAACAACCGCGTCAGTAATGCACAGGCAGCTTTACAGCCTTCCTAGTGAAGCATAGGCAACGTGACCAAGAGGCTATGAAGATCATCCACAGCTAAACTCTGGTGTGGAGGACAAGTTGTTGTGGGCCTAGACCTGTTTTGGCAGATCTAGCTGAAGCCCAGGGACTGTGCTTGGCCCGAGGAGGGTAGAGCTGGTGAGCCCTGAGGAAAGTTCTGGTAGGTGCTCTAGTGGCACCTCGGCTCTAGGGTCTTCTCGTAACCTTTCAGTCCAGGGATATGACCCGGACACACAGGACTGCCTTTTCTTGGCCAGATAAATGAGTTTTGAATATGAATATAATTGCTGTTTGTGGTAAGTGTATGAAAAGAAGCTGGAGAAAAAGAGAGGGCTGTATTTCTGGAGACTGATTCCGGTAGGATTTCTCCAATTTAAGCCTTGCTAAAAAAGAGAATGGATGGGTTACTTGCAAAATATAGGTGTGTGATTTCTCAGTATCAATGATTTTAATAGATCTGTGTTGAAATTTTCAGTAACAGCTTTACATTAGTATTTAAAGCTACACTCTGTAGCCCTGGTGTATACTTTGTGTTCCTCTCAAACAAAAAGATTAATGTTTTCTGAATCCTTTGCAGTGGAAAAGATGATAGCATTTTTAGCTAGTGCTTTTCATCCTTAGATCTGAAAGTGCCTTATAGATGCACATATCACTTACCAAAAAGGGCTGTATGTGATCAAACAAAGTAAAATTAACATAAAGCAACAACGAACAATAAAGGTTTTCTAAAGTGACTAGCAATGTATTTCCTAAGCTCTTTTTAAGCAGGGAAAGGTAGATGTGGAAGAAATATTTATGTTTGCCTAAGTTCATTATGACTTTCACTCACAAAATTGATTCTTTTCAGCATCTGCATTAATGTAATTGCTAAGGAGTTGTGTGATTATGTGTGATTTTTGTCTGATATCTAAGCCAGAGGTCAAAACACAAAATTGGCATTTAGAAAGATGACGTGGATTTGTCCTGCTCCCTGAAGGCCTTGGTCCGTAAGCCAGGAGGTGGATTAAAATCAGATATGAATGTTTCAACCTTTGAAGTATAGTATCTTGTTTCACTGTAGTTCATACGTACCTGATTCCTTCCAATCAAGATTTTAATATTTCAGGAAATAGAAAGCAAAAGTCAATTGATATTACTTGAGCATTTTTAATAGTGATGCTTCTGGGAAGGTCAAGTGGGCATTTTATTGTCTGTCTTTTCAGTACAGTGTTTGATCACAGATGGCATAGACAGCTTCTCTGCATTGTAGACCATAATGCAGCATTTGTGGGCACTATGTCAGTAATGCCAATCATGCATATGGCTGTAGTAAGCATCATCCCAGTGTCCTGAGGGAAGACTAGCAACAATCCACAGACAAAGTGGAAGTATGGATTATACTCTCATTTCACTGACAAAAAGGAGGGTTTCAACCCCTAGATGCTTACGATTGCAGTCTGAAATATTAGCAGTATTGGACTGTACGATCCATTATTTAAAAGTCCTTTTATAATTTTTTGTAATTGGATCTGAAACAGGCCAGAGCTCTGGAATGGATCCACTGAGGATTTTCTGTCTAGTGAGCTTCCCTGAAGGACAAAAGGGATTTTAAACTAAAAAAAGACAGTTTTTTGAGACTAAAGCTGGATGAATTGATCTTTTTTAAATAAAATAAATTGACTAGGTGAAACAGAATAGAAAAAATACCTTAAGAAAAAAATCTTTCGCTGCCCAGTGCAGTGTTGAAGGCAGGTGTCCTGGCTTCCAAGCATAGTTTCAGTGAACTCAGAGGCATTGTGGGTTGCAGCACAGTCTGTACAGTTCTTTTTGGTCACCCATCACCTTTGAGGGTTGGTTGTGCCAGCCTCTGCTCCACTTGGGAGTTTTTCAGGCGACATCTTCCTAGGCAAGTAGTGGGAGCCACTAGCTGTCTTTGTGGAGCAGAGCAGTTGCCCACACTATATGTATGTACTTCAAATCAAGTCTGGTGTGGTCCTGTACACTGAATACTCCTCTGAGGCTGGGGTTACAGTCTGGCAATTTATTTCCATCCAAAAGGAATCCAGTTAATACGCTCAGAGACCACTCCACGATGCGAACCAAAGCACACCAAGTGGCAACAATTGGAACATTTTCTTGAAAGCACGCTCCTGGCCTGAACGGACATCCTAACATAGACTTGTCCTCAGTCTTTCTACTGTACCAGAGGCTCCCCTTGCTGAGCATTTGTTCTGTTGTTGTTGTTGTTCCTTCATGGTCTTGGCCTTGGTCTTGGTCTTGGTCTTGTTCTCCTTCTCCTTCTTCTCCTTTATCCTTTTTCCTTGTGCCTTCTTATTTCTTCTTTCTTGTTCTTTCCCCTGCAGTCTCCTCTCCTTCAGTGGCATACCAATGCTGGAGCAGTCTTCCTCTCCAAACAAGTTCACCTGACCCAGTAATTTTCTAGAAGTGTGCTGTATTAACATGAATTAAGACGCAAATGTTGAACAAAACATGGAATCCATTACACCTGTTTTCTGTATTTACACTAGGATAAATGGATTCAGAAATGGGTTAATAACTCCTTTTATGATAAATTAATGGAGGACAGGGTCTGGATATGACCTCCTGCAGAGGAAATCTCAAGAACTCTGCTGGTTGCTTGGGAATCATAGAATGGTTGGAGTTGGAAGGGACCTTAAAGATCATCAAGTTCCAACACCTCTGCCATAGGCAGGGACACTTTCCACTGGACATGGTGGGTTGGAACTAGATGATCTTTAGGGTCCCTTCCAACCCAAACCATTCTATGATTCTATGATTCTGTGACAGTACCTGCTGTAAAGGACATAGACTATTCTATTGACAAAAGCTGTGCAAGATGTTTTAAACTCCATGATGTGGCACATAGTTACACAATGTTGCAGTAACATAATTACCCTTCATACTAAAAACTCACCGGAGTAGTATAACAGTTATACATCTATATGTAGGAGACGAAAGGTAATAAATACATCATAAGAAGTGCGTCACAGTTATTTGACTAGGTTTTAAAACTTCAATGTTTGTTACAAGAGTACTAGTAGGGAAAACAGAGTTCAATTCTGTGTGTGTGAGAAAGACAGAGTAGCTTTAGAAATAGCTTACTGCTTTCCGTTCCTGTTGCTAATATTTTTTATTTTGTGTTAGTATCCATGTTGGACCAAGAGATTTGAATGTTATTTTACATCATAATAGTAAACACATGGCACTGCATAACGATAAAATTCCAATAACGGTACATTTTATTGTGGCTGTATCCTGTTAATTCTGATGAGAGAGTGATAAAGATGCCTGGGTTTTGATTGAATTATGTAAAGAACAGCAAAGTTTGATTTAATGAAGTTCACATTGGTGCATTTAACTCACATAGATTCATATAGATAGATGAATAGGAGCATGCATTGGTAGATATACCTGAACTGGAAGTGTAAATTGTTTTCCTTTGGTCTGCTTAGAAATTACTTTAAACTGTGGATGGGTTTTGTACACAAACTTATTATTATTTATATGGTAAGTTTTTGCAAATTCAAGTGCAATGGTACTTTTTATTCCTATTCTTAGCCTTTTGAACCTGCAAAGCTGGAAGCTCTCAGGTAGACTTCCATAGTTCTTGAGGATTTTGTTGTTTACACAACTTTAGCCATTCACTTCAGGTGTGGGCCACTTTTGACCATAACCTACAAACAAGTTTCCAGATTTCAGGTTCCTGTTCTGATAAAAGCTGCCTTTCAATGTGAATTCTGTTAATATAAAGAACTAAGTAAATTATCTGTGTAACAGCTTAGTTTTTCTCGTATATGCAGAGAGAATTGATGGTCTCAAGTCAGGGTCCATTTTTTTGCCATTTTTTGTAATGTAAAATGTAGTAGCATGATTGACAGCTTCTGTTTGTTGCTAACATATTTTTTCAGATTGTTTTATCTTCTGGCTGCCCTTCCCACAATTCTGAATAATACAAGCTATTTTGATGCACAACACAAGCTATGTTTGATTTCAGTAAGAAATTTTTACTATTAATCTTAGAGTGGAAAACTTGAGAAAATTTTCATACTCTGCTATGTTTGCTTTCTTATGATACTGCTGTATGATACTAGAAATAGTTGACGGTTCATGTGCCTAATCGATCCTCATCAGGAGAAAAAAAATCACTTAGTTAATCATGTGATTTTGCCTCAATGACAAGCATAGACCCATTTAAACAACAATATTTTTACATGTTACCCAAAACTAATAAAATTCTGATTAACTTAACAATAGAGGGAATTCAAGAATTCAGGCTGAAAGTCCATTTTTCATCAGTCTGTTGTAGAAAGACTCTTGCAATACAGATTTCTGAGAGAGTCTTACACCTCTCGTTGGCCTTTCTAACTGGCCAGAAGCAAATGGCAACTATATGGAGCAATTTTGATGCAATTTATCAAGTTATGCATGACAGCGCAAGATATGAGGTCAAAAAGCTGCTAACCTTCTGGACTAAAGTGGGCTAATCAATGCATTGGCCCGGTCTTAAAGATTCAAGGGAGAACTTTTCCTGCAGAGACTGGAGTAAACCCACTTGCTGTTCTGTAATAATCTTGATTAAAGCCTTTGTCCTTGTATTGCTTTTCCCTTACGGTCTGATCCAAAGATCGTTCACAGTGAAGAGGATCTTCCAGTGGGCTTTGGGTCAGGTCAGTGAGTGAGGTCAGATCAGGCATCGTGAAGCATGGCAGCAGTGGCAAACTAGGGAACCAAGACCCAAAGACCACAAAGGTGAAAAAAATGCAAAAGTGAAGTTTCAGATTCGAGTGAAAAATGACACTAGGGCAGGATTCATCTTACCAAACTCAGGCATCTAAAAGTTACTTGTCACATTCCCTTCATAGCCATAGGATGAGAAAGAAATGAGATAGTGATTCATTGAACCTGTCTTAGGTATCTACTTCAGGATGAGATGAATCGCCTTCTGGAGGTGCCTCTTTCTCTCCTTCAACTATAAAGAAACCCAGGGGACTAGCTGACATTTAGGCAGCTGACTTTGAGATGATAAAGTTAGAAAATCCCTGTCAAGGGGATCTGTAGAAGTAGCCGTTGCTACTGCTCTCTCCTCTTTCCTCCTCCTAGCCATTAAGCCAGTACTGTAGGTAGGTCTGCTGGCTTGAAAAGGCACCTTTCTGATGCTCTGAGAGGTCTACACTGTGCTTTCCTCTAGAAAGTAAAAGGTAGAAAACAGATATCTAATAATTTTACTTGAAGTAAGTTCTCCTTTCTCTGAAAAATCAGGATTTTCTGATTCAAAAGTAGTAATTCCAGTTGAATAAACTGCTTAGTGACATCTGCAGTGAGAACACAGCTCAAAGTTGTTGCATCTGTTTTCCTCCTGAATAGTTTAAACACCTCCTACTATTCCTTCCACCCCTTCTAATAATAAGTTAGCATGAATTCAAATACAGTTTTCCTATATTGCAGCTGCTGCTGTTAAGACTGGATTAAAGACGGTGGGTTCACTAGGGGCAAATTGTGCCTGACAAACTTGGTGGCCTTCTACGAAGAGTTTACAGCCTTGTAAAGGAGAGAGCAACAGATGTCATCTACCTGGACTTGTGCAAGGCATTTGACACTGTCCCACATGATATCCTGGTCTCTAAATTGGAGAGACATGGATTTGATGGATGGACCACTTGGTGGATAAGGAATTGGCTGGATGGCCACACTCAAAGAGTTGCAGTCAATGGCTCGACGTCCAANGGTCCAGAGGAGGGCCACAAAGATGATCAGAGGGTTAGAGCACCTCTCCCATGAGAACAGGCTGAGAGAGTTGGGGTTGTTCAGCCTGGAGAAGATAAGGCTCCGGGGAGACCTTAGAGCAGCCTTCCAATATCTGAAAGGGGCCTACAAGAAAGCTGGAAAGGGACTTTTTCCAAGGGCATGTAGTGATAGGACGAGGGGTAATGGCTTCAAATTGGAAAGGGGTAGATTTAGATTAGATCTCAGGAAGAAATTCTTTACTGTGAGGGGAGTGAGGCACTGGAACAGGTTGCCCAGAGAAGCTGTGGAGGCCCCATCCCTGGAAGTGTTCACAGCCAGGTTGGATGAGGCTTTGAGTAACCAGGTCTAGTGGGAGGTGTCCTTTCCCATGGCAGGGGGGTTGGAACTAGATGATCTTTTAAGGTCCCTTCCAACTCTAACCATTCTATGATTCTATGATCCAGGTAACCCATTCTTGTTGAAATCAAAGACTGACAAAGTTGACTCGGATTTAGCACATATCTTCAGAAATCTGGCCCAACATTTATTCAGGAGAATAGGTACAGAAATAACTTTATTTCTTCCCTCATATTATTATACAGAAAAGAGTATAGTTGTGTCGGTCGTGCAGAAGGAAAGCATGAAAAACAAAATGTACCCTCTATTTACTGCCACAGAGAAGAAAAACTGGCACCTAATTTGTTCAGACAGCTTAGTTACTGATTTGGTCTGGGTTCTTTTGTCTCACATTTTTAAAGGAGATTTTTTTACTAGTAGCTGGGTTCTTAAAGGTGTTTGGTGTGTGGTTACATAGTGGGGTTTTCCATAATACTGCATTTTTTAAGGGCCAAAAGCTTCATACTGGACCCTCAAGCTCATTGATAGTCAGTGACATTTAAGCTTCTAAATTTATTTTGAAAATATATTTGACTACTAAGGTAATTAATATTTAAATGCTTTTGAAAATTCAGACTTGGATGTTGAACTAGTTTATGATTTTGTACTCAGTTTTGAAATAAAGTTATTTGATTAGAATAGAAATGCTATTATTTTTAGTGGACCGTGTCTCTTCATTCAAATGTTACATTTTGGTTCCTTGCAAACAAAAATTCTCAGGAAATTAGTAGTCCAAATGGAGGCATCTCTGATAAGATACACATGAGCTGTTTTGGAGATGATTATCACTTGAGATACTGAGAGAGATCAAAGTGTTTGTTACAGCACGGCAAGAAGAGAAGAAATAACTGCAAATAAAATAGATCTGCCCATGAAATCCTGTGAACTTTAAGGTGGGACATAATATAGGTTGAAGTTGACAGTGTAAATATGTATAGAGCCAGATTCTTCTCTGAAATCAAATACATAAAGTCACTTTTGGGGTAGCAAGTGGAGTTGAATCCTACCTATACTATCTATTAAAAAAAGTTAGCTCTATGAAAAATAGAAATATTACTTTGGTTTTAGTTACATGTTTAATGTTTGATTCTGCACTTAGGAGTATTTTAAAAAAATACCGTAAGCCATTTGGTATGATTTTATGGACATGCTTCTTTACTGAAGTCAATATGAGCGGTCAGCAAAATGTGAAAACAATATATAAAATAATAAAATGGTCCACTGTGTTGTATAATGTTTTAAAAGATTATTATTAATAAATTTAAATGCTTATTAGTAAAAAAAAATTGCTGAATATAAAAATAAATTAGTTTAGTTTAGTGAAATTCTCTGTTGGGTTAGCCAGAATTTTAAGCACTTGTGGGAATGCTTTAGTGTTAAAATTCATAAAAGTAAATTTTTCTCTGTTTCGTTGCCTTAAGAAAATGTTTAGATTTCTTGTCTTCAGAAATATTTTGACTGGTACACATCAAATAGTCTTTCATTATCCTTTCTGAATCCCTGCACTAATTCTGCCAAAGCTTTAGGATTAACTGGACTAATAAACTCAGTTCTGAATAAACTTAACATTGTTCTTCACTGCTTATAAACATATCTGTGTACAGCAAGGAATCAGCCGAAAGCAAGAATTACAGAGAAAAATTAAAATCCCATTTTATGTGTTTTCAAGAAGAAATAATCTTTTCCCCTCTCTCTGAAGTCAGTTTTGAGGCTAGCACTGGAGAAAGGGCTAATGATTGTCCTCGGTGAGCAGGCTCTTCACTGTAATCTGTGCGTTTTCTGAGGTTGAGAAACACAGAGGAAAGAAGAACGCGTTTCCGAAATATAACTCTGCAAATTACATACCCATTTTCCTCCTTAGGTTTAAACAGGAAGCTAGAAATACTTTTATGTAAAACAGTTATATCCATTCCCAGGTTGATTTGCCACACTTTACCGTTGGTATAGCTACAGCCTCTAGTTCATGTCGTGCCCAGTGAAAGGATTTAAAGAGTTTGCAGGAGAACGACTGTGGTTGCTTGTCTTTGTGTCTTCAGGGATTTGGAGCACAATTACAAACGTGTGATTCAAACATAGACCTGGCACATATCCCCTGCACAAAGGAAAATGCAGTTGAATAGTTTATCAGTAGTGTGAATACACAAAGTAGAACTGATCCCAGATGGTTTTGTAAACTCCAGTAACTCAGCAAACATGTTAAATAAAGTGTGCTGTTCATTAGTCTCGGTAGATGAACTAAGTTATTAAACATGAATATATAAGTAAAAAAAAATCTATTATATATATAATTTTGATCTGTTCAGAATTTTAGGCCTTCTCTTATGCTGAGCAATTGTTTTAATGCAGGTGCCGTGTTCTGGTGAGGTGGATATAAGACCAGCTCTGCTGGCTCAGTTTTGGATCTTGGGCTGATACAAACAACCCAGGTTCGTAAAGGTTAATAACTGGGAGTAAAAGTTGCAAAGCAAGGTATCTGAATATTAAAGTTATAAACAAAACCCGCAAAACCCACCATTTTTCTTGGTGTCTGACAAAAGCTGGGAGTAATTTTGCTGGATACAATTTGCATGAGCAAACGTAGTCACCCAGAAATTGCACGGGGGTTCATGTGCTTTTGTGTCCTTAGTCAAATGCTTTATATAACTCCAGCAGTGGCTTCAGAGATGAAAGGTTGCAGCATAAATGAATGCTTCACTTTCTGAAGGTGAAAGGACCTGTGTTCCCCTGTGCTAGGAGCACATTCAGGCCTTCAAAACACAATTTCATCTTTTGAATGCATAATATGAAAACCGTCCCTTTTTCTTTGGTGATGTATGGTTTACCTTTTACAGACTGTAGCTTGAGGAATGCTGCCCTGTGGGAATTTCTAGATGCAAACATAGGTGCCCGATTTAATTTGTAGATTGTCAAATTCAGATGTTTGAATAAAGATTTATGTGTTTGGTCTATTTTATTGATCACTCTTGAGCTGTGTCCTGGTTAATAAAAGTGATGTTATATCAAGTTTCCAGGAGCGACAGAAAGTTCAAGTAAGGCAAACTTGATAAGGGACTGTGTCATTTACAGCAAGCAATCCTGGCTGGTTCTGCGCTTGCCTGTCCAGGAGATACCTCCAGGAAGATTTCCCCCTATGTGTACAGCTTTTTTAGGACCTCATATTCTCTGCTGTCAAGTAAGAGAGTTTGTGGTGGGCTGACAGCTTGTTCTGGGATGGTGTCATTTCCCCTTCCCTTATGACCGTCTGTGCTTCCCACAACGCTTGGGGTCCGCGCGCAGGGCGCAAAGGAACGTTGTGCCAGATAGCCTGGGTGAGGGGCTGCAGCCTCCCGAGCAGGATAGCTGCCATGACGTGGGAGCCATTCTTGCTGAGGAGCAGAATATCTAGGCTATGGTAATGATAATATGATCTTGCTGTTTTCAGCGAACAGGCTAGGTTGATGATTTGGGTACCACTGTGCTCAATTGTGCTGTAGACATACCCACCAGGCAGGATGAAGAAAAGCCTTGTGTCTGGTGCAGCAGGATCCTCAAAAGCGTTACCCATGTTAAATGTTATTTTATGCCTTAATCTCCTGCAGCCTCAGTCTCCTTTAGATTGTACTTCAATGAGCTATCTAACACTTGGTTGCTGGAAGGGTTTATTACCACTGTTTTGAAGGTCTCTCTCATGAATTGTTGCCTGTAAGCTGTCTGGAAGAGTGGTCAAAATTATTTTCCCTCCCTCTGCCAATAGACCTCCAGCCAACAGACCCTCTGAATTCCTTTCCTAATAGCAATGCTAAGTTAAAAAGCAAAGAAATTCACTTACATGGTACGAGTCTATTGCAGAGCAGTGAGCAAATGCATCTCAGTTTGGATGCTTATACTTTTTCTTTAGCATGGCTAAAAGAAATTCTTATTTAAAAATCCAAAGATCAGTAGGTTGCCTACATGATAATGCATCTCAGAAAATGTTGTATCTAACTGCCAAAGTTAGTCCAGTGAAAATGTCGTTGCTATGGCTTCTTTCATGGATTTTTGCGCTTACTGTCTGTAAGAGGGATCATCAGTACCTATCTGTGATCTCCACACAAGGTGTCTCCAGACTCCTAGGCAAGTGTATTCAGCAGTTCAGGAGCGGGCCAGGCACCCAAATTCTGTACCATGTTTTACACTGGACCCGATGTTAAGCACCTTTTCTGGAAATATAATTTGTAAGCTTGTGTTAAATACTTAATTTCCTTCTGAATTTATTAGGGACTCTTAGGCATCTAGGATTGGTGTTTAGCAATAGACAGCTGACAGGCGTACATTGAAACAGCCTGTGGAAGCAGAACTGCCTCACTGCCTCCCCATCCTCTTGATGCTTAGGTGAGAGTGGGATTTGCAGCCTAAAGCTATTTCATGGACTCAGGTGATGAGCCTTTGGATAGGAAACTAATATTCTTATCAGAGAGTAATACAGATGCTTTTTCTTTTTGTAATAATTCGGTTCTCAGCCAGGCAAAATGCAAAGTGCTTTTTTGCTGGGCCGGTTACCACTCTAAGCAAATGCTGTCTGCAGTCATTCCATTGCAGCTGGACCACTGGGTAGCCAGGAATGGAAGCTTCCAGGGACAGAGGGAAAAAGGGACCTGACACTGTTGGATAGTGGTAAGAGCCACAGTTTGGGAGAAAGGTGTCACTCCTATCACTATTCATGCATTTTATCTAATTGCTGTCTAGTTCTAAGTGCGTAAATAGTGTTGGAGCAGAGATTAACACTGAGGACTCTTGGACTCTTGACTCTTAGGGGAGTGTTACTTTACCCAAGTTCCCTGGGACTTATGTCACAGTGTCATTCCTGACATAAAAACAGTACCTGAATTGAAGAACAATGATTTAATTTGGGGTAAGATTCAGCTGTCGTAATGTTAATTGGTTTGAAATTAGCTGTTTAGTAAGAAAGTGATCTAGGCTCTTAATCAGTGGATAGAGAGACAGCCAGAACGTGACTCAGCCCATCCTCAAAGAGGAGACGCTGATGAAGCACTGAGCAGGAAGATACCTATATCAAAAAATACTCCTTTGAGTACAGAGGGAACGGAGAAGACTTGCTTACCCTAAATGTTGAGCTTCTGGACAGCTGAAGTGGTGGGAGACAAATTGCACTCTAGGTCTGCTATAAATCAGAGTTTGGGTTCACTGCGAATCACGCTGGGAGTTCCTTAAAATGATTGATTTTGAAGCGCAGATGGAATCTCAAAGGAGAAGTCCAGTTCTGTGAACATACATGTCTGTCCAGTCTTCCTCCTGTAATCGTGCATGTGTGAAAATTAAATGATTACATATGTATGGAGGAGTTACACACCAAAATAGCCTGAACAGCATGGTAAGCAGTATCTCTTTTTGTGTGTACAAGGAAGCTGCAACTGAAAGCACGGGTGGCTTTCAGAGATCTGGAGAATCTTCTGAAACAGGAGCCCTTCATGTAAATTCAGTATATATATTTGAGGTGAAGAGCCATTATAGATAGATTTTATTTATATTTCTCTTCTGCAGAAAAGTAGCAGAATTTTAGGAAATGGGACATGCTGTGCCCAAAGGGGAAAATCTTGTAGATATGTCCTGTATAGGCAAGGACAGAGCAAGTCATCTGGCAGGCGTATTGCATATGTGCCTTGCTCTGTGGCACATTGCAGGTTTAATTGGGTTTTTCTCCTGCTGTTTTTTAACAATACTGAACCTGTCACTATGCAGGGAACTTTGTATATGAAAAATGTCAAAAAAAGATTAAGATAAGTGGCATCCCAGTGAGCTCTTCAATGCTCAAGGCACAGATGGCAAACCTCAAAAACTATGGCAACAATAGAAATAATATGTAAGAAAACAAAGCAAAAATTACTGCACAATATAGTTTATTTATATGCAAATAAGGGAGTATTTAATGCCAGTATCCTAATATTTTTTAAGAAAGAAACCACAGCTTTTACAAAGAATGTTAAACTGCCTGGCCCCAGTGGTGACAGAAATCCTTTCAATCCCCATGTGGCACCGACAGCAGTAATATAGGTTTCTGTATGCTCCACTCATCATGTGTCAATGCCAACCTGAGGGGTTCTTCAGGAGACAATGCAGTGACAGGAGTCTAGGTCCACCAACAGATTTGGGTGCTGGAGAGCTGGGTGTCTTTGTATATAGTCTGGCTTTAAGGTTCCTACTGCCATACATGAGTGCACAGCAGAGGACCTTATAGTGAGTGTCCTCTGCCCCTCAAGAGGTGGATGCCTTGCAAGGGATTAATGGTTGGTGCTTGGAGGGGAAGGTTTTCTCAAATCACTATGAGGAACAACTGGGAATAAGCTTCCATCTCACATCCTCATCCTTGCCTGGACTCATAGTCGTCCGACCTGTGTCTCCAGGAAGGTGCTTCCCTCTGGACAGGCTGGGCTAAGTTGTTTGCCCCAGAAATTTTCTTCAGAAGTAGAGCAGCAGTCATCTCCTCTAAGACATAACCGGAGAAAGTAATAGTATCTTCTTTATGTATCATCTTTATTGTGTAGTTCAGAGTGTGTAGAGTATTCCATGTGAGGTGCAATTCCATTCCCTTCTCCATCGTAAAGGATTAGAACCAGCTTCCATCACCTGAGTGTCGCAGCAAGGCATAGATGCTCTAGGCACACATGAAAGGGAAGAAAAGAAAGAGGTGCAATTTACATCTCTTTTAAAGGTTGCCTAAAATTGAATGGGAACAACTTAATCATTAAGATATTTCTGTAGGACAGGGGTCCTGGGAAAGAGCAAAACTGCTTGCCCGCTCCTGGGGTGTCCAGCGTGGGGCCAGCCAGCCAGGAGCATCACTTTTGCATGGAAGTCAGAGTTCCTTCACACTGTAGTTTCATCTGCTCAAATTAACTGAAAACTTGTGAAACATGTCTGCCACTTCACAGCTAAAGATGTCAGAATTAAACTTCTCCTTTGACAATCCTTCCAGTTTTCTGGCACGTGTTACTAGGAGATACAGGCTGTTTAGGTCTCTTCCATATCCTTTCTCCCCCTTTTTTCAGTGTCTCTGCTGAAGCTTTTAGCTGCACTGTTCTTCCATTCACGACCCTGTCTTTGATTTCTGTTTATTCCTGGTACCATGTGGTGTCACATAATCAGACTGCAATAGTGTCACTGAACAAATCCTTCCTTCCAAGCAGTGAATCCATCATGCCATCGGACCTGAATAAAGGTATACTCTCTTTTGCAGGACCCATATTTCCAATGTCATGTCTGGGTAGCTAATCCCATAAGTTCCAGCCACCACAGGAGTCATGGAAATAGCCACAGATAATTTCATTTTTCCCAAGCGCCAGCACCCTTTAAAAAAAATAATTTTGCAAGTCTAATGCTGAACTAAAGAGCTAGAGCCAAAAGTTCACAACAATTTTTTTCAAATTTTTTTATCTGTCAAAAAAGGTGACTCTTCCTTTATAATTTTATCATGGAATCATAGAATCATAGAATGGTTTAGGTTGGAAGGGATCTTAAAAGATCATCTAGTTCCAACCCCCCTGCCATGGGAAAGGACACCTCCCACTAGACCTGGTTGCTCAAAGCCTCATCCAACCTGGCTGTGAACACTTCCAGGGATGGGGCCTCCACAGCTTCTCTGGGCAGCCTCACCACCATCACAGTAAAGAATTTCTTCCTGAGATCTAATCTAAATCTCCCCCTTTCCAGTCTGAAGCCATTACCCCTCGTCCTATCACTACATACCCTTGTAAAAAGTCCCTTTCCAGCTTTCTTGTAGGCCCCTTTCAGATACTGGAAGGTTGCTATAAGGTCTTCCTGGAGCCTTCTCTTCTCCAGGCTGAACAACCCCAACTCTGTCAGCCTGTCCTCATGGGAGAGGTGCTCTAACCCTCTGGTGATCTTTGTGGCTCCCCTCTGGATCCACTGCAACAGGTCCACGTCCTTCTTATGTTGGGGGCTCCAGAGCTGGACCTTTATCTTTGTATTTTTAACTGATCAGTATGAAAGTTTTCTTATTTAATATTTAAATAGCTGCTATGGGTCTCTTGGTGACTTCATGCCTTTGACTTATCCACAGACCAGGGCTTAGTGGTATAAAATGATAGATATCATGAGCAACCACAAGTGTGTGTTTTACTACAGAGAGCTGTTATCTAATGCTGAAGAAATAACACCGTGATTTCACCACACATTTTGCACAAACTTAGGGATGTATTTTGTGAGTTAGCTGCAAAGCACCTATGTGCTTGGGAAGCTCTATCATTCACAAAGATCTCTGTGGTGGGTACAAACATGCAAAAGAAATGGATATGGTATAAAATTTGTATGAAATTAACTTCTGTGTAGCAGTCTAATGAAAAGTCTAAACACCACTTCTTGTCTGATTTTAAGGAGAACTTGAGCTTTAAGTTTGCGATGTGTTTGCAATTCTAAGTTTAGCAAAGTTAATACACCTACTGCGTGCAATATCACAGCAATGTTAGAATGCCAAGAATGTTCTTTTGTTGATATCCCTCACTGTCTGACTGTATGTTTATACTCATGGTTCAGTCATCCAGCCAACTGATTTACTTACCAGTGCTTTTTATTTCATAGATAACGTTGATTAAATTTGGAATTTTACTTCCTTCTCCATCTCATGCTGTGTTCAGATGATGAGGCTGCGTTTGACAGGTGCTGACAGTGCGTGCATCCTATTTCAAATGTCCCTGCACAAATGTAACCACGCTTTGGTTTAGGAGAGAACTTCTACAAATACTTGGTTGACCTGCTATTTTTTTATATATGATCCCATGAAACAGGATGCTAATTAATGGATTTTTTTTTCCTTATTATTGCATTGCTTTCCTGTGTATTTTTGTCCACTTGCTTTCTTATATATCAGCTATAATGTCTGTAAGGCAAGGACTTGTCATTTTTTTAGTCTGTGTACATCTTGAGATCTTTGTCTGTGACTGTATTTTTGTAACCCTCAAAATAATAAGCATAATTAATAGTGCTTTCCTGTTTTGTAGTGTTGAGTGATTCCATCAGATCTCAATGTAAAAAGGTGCTTCAAAGGGAAGCTACTGAGCATGAACACAGAAAGCTGTCAACTTGCAAAGTAGTTTGACTCCCGAAGAGAACATTCCTGTTTAAAAATACTTATATCCTTTTGTAGTAGTTTTTGATCTTGTGTTGAAGACTTTAATTGGCTTTCAGGCCTGTGTTCTGCATATCATAGAGTTGAATTAATTGTGAGATTTATGGGGTTCTTTTCTTGAAAGATCGTTCAGTCCTGTTTTCTCCTTAGAAAAATGTCATATGAAGCTCCTGTGAACCCACGAGAGAAAACGAAAGCTTACAGTTAAAAAACGCATTTACCTGTGTGTAAGCTGTGACTGGCTGAACTGAACTTCCCCCAGCACTGCTGTTATTATATACCATATGTCTCCTACAGATATACAAGTCTTAGGTCAGTGGGGAACAAAGTTTTTTGGATAAATGCTGGTATGCAAGACTCCTTCATCTTCTGAAGCTGCTGTGCCCGTAGAAGCATGAAATAGCGATGAGAAAATTTACTGAAAGAACTATTGTTTGCCTTTACACTCAGCTGCTTCTCCCAGATCAACACTTGCAGCTGCAAAGAGTTTCTCTGAAAAGATGCACAAGGGTTGTGGTCCAGCCTTTGGAGATTTTATAGTCGAGGGAAGTAGAGGAAGGAAGGGAGGAAGCTGGGCATGACTACGTGGGCATACAGGAACAGCCTGATTCCTGCCTACAGCACAGTTATAAATAAAGGAGAAACTTGAGTTTTCGTACTTACAATGCACGTACAACTTAAGTTCTGTAGCTTTTTCCTCAATTGCTTATCCATGAAATGTCCAGTACTGCCTCTTGCACTGTTACCTTTGGGACTTGATTTCGGGCCTCCTGTATCTTCAATCTGAGGACCTGACTAGAGTGTACCAAGCCAAGATGACAGTGTTCATAGCATCACAGAAGAGTTTGGTTCAGAAGAGACTTTAAAGATCATCTAGCCCGATGCCCCTGCCATGGACAGGGACATCTTCCACTAGACCTGGTTGCTGAAAGCCTCGTCCAACCCGGCCTTGAACATTTCCAGGGATGGGGCCTCCACAGCTTCCCTGGGCAACCTGTTCCAGTGCCTCACCACCCTCACAGTAAAGAATTTCTTCCTGAGATCTAATCTAAATCTACCCCTTTCCAATTTGAAGCCATTACCCCTCATCCTATCACTACATGCCCTTGGAAAAAGTCCCTTTCCAGCTTTCTTGTAGGCCCCTTTCAGATACTGGAAGGCTGCTCTAAGGTCTCCCTGGAGCCTTCTCTTCTCCAGGCTAAACAACCCCAAGTCTTTCAGCCTTTCCTCATAGTGTTGACTTGTGCTTTAGCAATAACCACACAAACTGATGTTTTCTGTGAAAGGAGATAGGCTTCTCCCACTTCTCAGCTGAGGCTTGTTTTAAATTGCTCAAGCTGCTCTTCAGGACAGGACAGCTGGTGACAGTGCTCAGTCTTACTAAGAACAGGGTGTTCCAGTGACCCTTGGCCTTAGAAATGTTAACTATCTGCTTATGTACTTACATCCTTTTTAATTCTTCAAACTTGCTTCGGACTTGATGCACCTCAGTATTTTTGTTGTCCAAACAGACTCCCAGAAAATCATCTCCTGATTGTTTACTAATAACTTAAATACACTAAATAATACTACCCCTCTGCAGCTGCTTTTAAATTCTCACCATTTGCATGCCTAAATTCTCTACTTTTGCATCTTTTTATCCGTTTCAAATCCCAGGACAGAGGTTTGACATTTAACCCATGACTAACTAGTTTCCTTAATAGAACTTAATGAAAATCCAAACAAATTATACCTTACCTATTAGTCTGCTGACAAGAATTCTAATGTGTTAGTAGAGACACAATTTTCTCATACAAAATCTCTTTGTCTCTATTACCTTCCCTCTAAACCACACAAATAGTAGGAGCCAGACCTTCAGCATCACTTAACTAATTTCTCTGAAGCTGTGCTAATTTACATCAGTTGATGACTTGACCAGAAACATACAAGTCTAAGAACCTCATCAAGCAATTCCTTCTCATGCAATTAGTCCTTAATTGTGTAAGTAGTCCCACTGAGGTTAGTCGTGAGAAAGGATAGTAGATTTTTGGCAGCTAGGGGCTTTTGTACTGAGTTAAGTCACAAAAAGGTGCCCACATCTGCAGGATGCATTTATTTAGGTGTGATATCTCAGTACTGCTGCTTCCCCAGCGCTGGTCAATGTGGTTGCTCTGTGGCCTCTCAAAACTTTGCAAGCTCAGTCATTGTCTGCCCATGCTGCTGAGGGATGAGATCCTGAGAACAGGTGCCCTTCTCCTCCCTACCTTTGGCCTTTCTCCTGGAGGTTTATCTCAGTCATGGAGTTATGCCAATGTTCTTCATAAAGAAAATGAGATTCCCCTTCCCAAATACCAGCACCTGGGTAGCAGAGGTGCCCTCTTAATATGCATACAGCCTATGTCAAGTCTCTGACCCATGCCAGGTCAAGTGAGCACTTGAACCTGTGTCCCCATGATGCTAAGTGCGTGCGTTCTTTCTGTATAAACTTGCTGACATTCACATTGGCGTTGTGCTGCTGTTTTGTGGTTTTCCTGTGAGTTGCCTGAGAAGCATGCCAGCACGCACTAGTTCTTAGTGGTGACCGGACTGTGCTTGCTTTCAAGATAGTTTTTCTCTGTAATAATTGAGAAAATCTTCAGGGCTTCAGCTCAGGCCAAACCTGCAAGCAGCATGTCAGTTGTTGGGCTGAAAGAGTAATAAATATATGTGCATATATATATGTATATACATGGTTTTTTTCCCACTGCTATTGTCAGATACTTGGGTGTGTGCAAGGTAAGAGATGAACAGAACAGTAGTTATGAGTTGTTGCTACCTGGGTGGTGGCCCAGGTGGTTAAGCAGCTTGGTGGTTGCGTGCCTGAGGCAGGGGAAGTGAGGAGCAGCCAGACAGCTCAGAATCAACGCAACCCCACATGCACTTCTTGAGGGGGACCCCAATTAAAAATGCTTTGTATTATACAACAATATATCAAATAAAGTATCAATGTAGGCCTGCTTAGAGCCAGAAGTTTCTCAATAGATACTTATAAATATGTCTGAAAAGCTCCCCATCATATTTTTTAAAAGGCCTGGACAAGATTGCCGTTAGAGTTAATAGGTCTAGACATAATGCTGCTAGAAAATATTTACTTAGAAGTAACGAGAAGCAAATGTTGCTGACAAACATTTCGGGATGCTGAATTGCGAATAGAAATCATTTGTCAGCTTCATCATCAAAGCAATATCCAATGCTGATATCTTGTGAAAGAAAAAGTATCGTTGGAGAGAGAGAATGCTGTGTTTCCTTTTTGTGAGTGAGCACTGACATGGTGGTGTTAATTTCAGCCAGGGTATTTTGTGTGGTTTTAGAAGGATAGTTTAGTGCTTTCATTCCCTTCTACTGCTTTGCTGTACAAATGGCAGCTTAAATACTTTCACAACTGCTGATGAGCAGAGGGTATATTCCCTGGAGTCTCTCAGGCAGGAAAAATCACAGCATGTGGCAGTATAAATATGACATTGAACATTTGCTGTGTGTTCAGAGACCTATGATAAACCCAGAGCAGAAACATAAATCTTCTTTCTACATTTAAGACTGTGCCTAAATAATGTAGTCTAATTTAAATACAGTTTATTGTGGGGGTGAACAACTAATTTACAGAAGAGTAAAAGTGCTAGCTGTCTTGAATTTATTCTTTTTGCTGTTATCCTTCATTCTTGGGGTTGTTAGATCATCTGGGGTGGAATATTTCTTACACTTAGGTATAGGATGCTATAAAACATGAGGCTGTGTAACTGATCATGTGTGGGCAAATAACATCCCTGTTTTCACTGCTCATTATTAAAAAACTTAAAATCTAAGCATGAGACACAGATAGGCAGCTTGATCAAGTTCATATGTACTGGAAAAACTCATGAATATGAGTACTTTTCTACTAGTAATAGAAGTCTAAAAATGAAGAGGCATGAACTAGAGTAGCTGATCTTAAATGAAGATACTGACATCTCAAACTCAGCAGAAGGGAATCACAGAGAGCCCAGTGAAAATAGGGAACTAAACTTAAAATGAATTCCTTTCATTGACATTCATTGGGGAAGATGTCCTACCGTAAAACCTTCCGTTATAGGAGGCGAGTGTGAAGAACTCTCTCAATATGAAAAGACACCAGAAGAGGGTTTAGAAAAGTCAGTGGAAAGAGAAGGATCAAACTGGTGACATCAGACAGCATGAGCCCAGTATGTACCCCTTGAACTTAGGGCTGAATTTGCTGAACAATTAACTGTAGCTTCCAACCTATTGTTTAAATTGTTTTTTTTTTTTTTTTCTTTTGGATGGTTGGGAAGTGACAAATGTAATACCCATTTTTATCAAAGGGCTGCAGAGAGAGGAACCACAGAATGGTACCTCTGACTTTTGTGCTGGACAAATCAGTAGAAGCTATAACAAATGACAGAAAAGAGTAGGGAGGTGGAATACAACATAAGGGAGAAGAGTCAAAGCAGATTTCTTAGGCTGAAATCATTCCTCACAAATCTATTTGAGTTCTTTGAAGAGTATGTGAGTAAGGGTGATGCAGTTAATAACAAATTTCCAAAAGACTTTCAACAATGCTTTTTACCAAAGGCTCTTGATGAGATTAAGATGTCATGGATTAATAACTGATTAAATGAAAGAAGCCACAGGGTAGGAGTAAATGATCTCTATTTCACAATAGGAAAGAGTGTCCACAGTCCCAGACTGTGCTGTTTAGTGTATTCATAAATGATCTGAGAAAGGGGGTGAGTGATGTGGTGACAACTGCTTGATCAGACAAAATATTTCAGAATAGCCAAAATTCAGACCAACTGCAAAGAGCATTAGAAGGATTACTTGATATTAATTAACTGTAAATTAAAAATGGCAGATGAAGGCTGGGGCCCATATACTTTAAATAATGCACCTGGGGAAACCAATGCCCAATATATGTACAAAATTATAACTTTCCTATTAGCTGTAACAATTTGAAGTTATTATACATAATTTTCTGAAAAAAATCGTTATAATGATCAATGATAATTGAAAGGCAAATGAAATGTTAGAAATTATAAGGAAAGGAATGGAGGATAAAATATCACTTTGTCACTGTTACATATATGGGGTGTTGAATAGGGAGCTCATTTCTGATCCGTTAATCTCAAAAAGGTATAGTAGATCTAGAAAAGATACAGAGAAGGACAATAAGGTTAACCAGAAATCTGAAATGGCTTCTGCACATGGAGAGATTAAATGAGTTATGGCTTTTAGCCTAGGAAGGAGTCTACTGAGATGTATGTGGTGCAGTTCAGTTGAGGATGACTATTCCCTGTCTCTCACAGCCTGTGCAGCATGGGCAGTGTAGTGGTGCTATTGGACATCTGGCTTAAAACAAGCAAGAGGAAGTACTTTTCCACACAGCCTGTAATATAGCTCAGGAACTCATTGCCATGTGATATGTCAGCTGTAAAAGTAGAAATCCGTTGAGCCAATTGGATGGATTTGGAGAAGAAAGGACATCAAGAACACACTCTGGCCCAGAGCAGCCTCAGACACCTGCTTGCTGGGCAAATCAGCTGTGGTCAACAGGGCTTTCTGTGTGCCATGTTTCCTGGCAGTAGCATCTACTGAGAGCCACTGCCAGACACTGGCTACAGGAACAAATGGACCTTTAGACTGACCAAAGTGTCTTAAAATATTTATGCTCATATCCATTCTGTTGGTTACATGGAGTTAACCCTGTTCTTCACTGTTAACTGAGTGACCAAAGGCTGGCCTGTGCCAGAGGACTCAGGTGGCTGCCGTGACTCACATCTTCTGCTAGCGGGAGGTTGTGGCTCTGCTGAGCTGTCAGCCAGCCCTGCTTTCAGGCTTCACCAGCACTTCTGCTTCTGCCACTGTCCTGGACTTTCTTTTTGCCTCCCAAGCCTTGATTTTCCTAAAAGCTGGGTTTTGACTTTCGTTCTTTTTAAGGAGCTTGAGTACAAGGTGGTGCCTTGAGGAGGCACATGGGTACAATTCCAGCACATATGTATGTTGGTCTCATAGCAGAGAGTCTTGTATTATTACGCAGCAGGCAGTAAGCACTACTAGCTCTGCTGTCAGGATCTTTGCCTGCTTGGTGGGGAGGAAGCAAAGGTGTCCACTAATGAGGCAGGTGATTCATTATGGTATGAAACAGACTGAATATGATTCCTTTGTAAATAACTTCTGGTTGTGTTTTCTAGCAGACAGGTGGAAGCTCCTTATTCATATGCATTAATGACACATGCTTATCAAAGAGTGATAATGCAAAGGACAAACAAATGGCATTTCCAGTATTAATATGTAAATTACATGCTAAGAAGACATTATCAAGGACTCCTGAAATATGGCAGCAAGCACTAATTGCATTCCCTGCCCTTCAATATGCTGTGCACTGTAGATAGCTCTTTTCCGTAAATGAACATTTAAAGCTTTCATTTTGTCTGCTTCCTCATGCTTAAATATTTCAGATACATTTTTTCCTAAGTATGTTGCACTGTTTGCATATAATGCTTTATCGTACCTTATAGGAGGCTGACGTGACCAACGGTTTGCTTGAACAGCCTTTGGATGCTCTGATTCCCTAGAAATGTTGACAGGTTATTCCTAGCTTGGGAACAGCAGGTACAGTACTGAGGTGGATTTCCTTGTGAGAAACCATGCCAAATAATCCCCTTTTGCAAACACATCCAGCCCTATCTTGGAAACTGATTGGGGGTTTTTGTTTTGTTCCTGGTATTTTTTTTTCTGGAAATCTGTTCCAGAACTTCAGTCTCCAGATGGCTGGAAATCTCATTTCCTAGTAACCATTTTCTTCATATGCCAACACTGTCTGTGAGCTTGGAAAGTTTTTCTCTTGTGTTTTTGCCCTGAAGTATTTGTAGCACAATCATACCCTGTATCAGGATGTGGTGTCTTTGCTTTTTTTTAAGCTGAATAAGTAATTTTGTAAGAGTGTCCCCTTATAAGATGAATTTCCGTTTCTGCAACGAGTGTTCCCTGAACACGTGCCAGTCTGAGTTCCTCTTTCTTTAACATAAAGTGTTAGGAAATGAAGGTGCTATGTGAGCTGAGGCTTTCCTTATCAGAGCTTAACCTGACAATGCTGCTCCTCTGCTGTCTGTGTAGGAACTAGGATGACTATGAAGACGATGGAGATTATAGAGAGTAGTACAAAATGTGCTTCCACATCCAACATCTCCATGTGAAAAGATCCTGGTAGAATGGAAAAGAATACCTCAATATTCAAAATAAGCTACATGAAGAACAGCTAGAGTGGAGCCTGATGAACCCCAGGAACTTGCGTAGAACGCTTCAGATTCATCCTTGCTCCTGTCCAAAGGAATTCTGTGAGACCAGCCCCTGGCTGCCTGGCATAGTGTTTTTTTTGGGTGGCTCATGGCTAGGAGTGTGCAATATTTAGGATTCCTTTCCTGTACTGGAGCTATGCAGAAGGATTACAATGAGAGAAGATCCCATTCACATACTCTTTTAGCAGCAGCTGTTTGTTGAAGGCGTAAATTGCAAATGATTTCCGAGCTCCAGCTGTCCTTTGTCTATTTATTTGAGTTTACTAAGAAGAACTAATGGATACTGGGGAAGGAAGTGCCTGTTGGGCAAGGCTCAGCAGGAATCTATCCAGAGAGGGAGATTTGTACTGAAATCCCTTTGGGATTGGCTTTATATAAGTTTTTAGATGATACTTTGCTGTGTTGAGCATTGGAAGAAGTTAGAGTTTAGAGGGGTTTAGAGTGAGGATTCCTACATGCAAGTAGGAATGGCAGTTAGCCATTGGCAATGGCGAGTAGCAATTCCTACGTGCGAGACACCTGAAATGCTATGACAGCCTTTACTTTCTGAAAATGTGAGGTACTATTTGTTCTTACTTGCAGCAGGCACGGTGGTGCTATGTAGTAATAGCTGTTCAGAGGAGTACATTGGATACACTTGGTTTAAGATAGTTTCACTTTTAACGCTTTCTAAAGCTTAGTCAACAAACTCATGTGTACTCAGTGCGCTTATGTTTACTCTCTTAATTTTTTAAAGAAGTCCATTAGACTGAGACACAAATAATTTCCTTTGCTTTAAAGTCCCGCTTCTGAGTGCAGCAGCGAGATGTTGGAGGGGGCTGGGCAGGGTGTTTTGTTCACCAAGAACCTAAAGGGAGACTTGAGGTGATCTCTCTGCCTCTGATGAAATTCATTCCTTTATCTGGAAGCTCTTAAATCATTCCTGGCAGAGGTGACATTATAAAAATAATTCTGAAGAACAGAAGTTCTTGCCCTTGGAATACACTGCATTGCACCAAATGGTAGGCATTTATTATTTTTTTTTTTCCTTAGGGAGGCTACAAGGGTTGAGAGACACGGAAACTTTAGTTTCCTTTAGATTTCTTTAATCACTTTTTGCAAGTTGATAGATTTTTTATTTTTATTTATTTATTCTCAAACAAATACCTTGTGAAATAAGCTACACAAAGGATAGCCAGAGTGGTGTCTGGTGAGCCCCAGGGCCTTGCACAGGACACTTCAGGTTCATCCCTGACCCAGTTTAAGGGACTTTGGTGAATCCAGCCCCGGCTTGCCATTCACCACCTCAGTAGCAATACGTGCCCGTGGAGCACTGCACTGCTCTTCCCATGTACTTGGTTGCAGCAGAGCGTGACACATTTATTTAACTGCACATAAGTATTTAAATGGGGATAAAATAAATCCTTTTCCTATGACTTACTCCTTTGGCAGGCAGATGCACTCTGGGGACATAGACTTTACTGCAAGATAGTAGAGAGAGAATTTTGTGGGAATCTGTGTGACTCGTGAATGCCTAACACCCCTCAAATTTCCCTCTAGTGAAGGAGAATCTGTGGGGTTTGTTTTCCTTTTGAGTGACCAGGAGATGGTTCTTCTTTCTTCTGATGGTGCAAAGAGATGGAAGCTGGCGCACCCTCAGGTGAATTTGTTCTTGGAACAGGGGCAGTTTATTTGGTTGTTTGTTTGGGGTTTTTTTTTGACAGTAAAAGCAATACTTAAGCTGTGCTGAAGCTGAATTATAGGCATAAGGATATATGGAAAGCCTGCTAGTTACAAGGACACTAACATCTGTCCCTTTCTGTAGATTATTAAAAAAAAAATAAAAAATACCCAGACTCTAGGAGATAGCAAATAAAGGATGAAGGTGGTGAGTCTATGCCATTCTATTCAATGGAGCCTAATTCGGTCTGTATAGGATTACAACCTAAATTTAATTTTGAAGTAATTTCTGTTGGTCATAGTGATTATTTAGGACATATTTTGGAATATCACATAGTTTATGTTGTTCTGGAGGCATGTCAAATTTGGTTTAATAAGCTTGTTTAAATTCTGGTCAGGAGCTTTTCTACTATATTGTAACAGAGTATTTGAACTCTATTAAGCAAAATATTTAGCGCATGCATGAAAACTTGGAGTTGATCTGCAGTTCAGCAACAGTGATAAGTAGTTTACTGGATAGCATCTCTTTTCTGTGTCACTAGAGATGGAAACGGGTGCTTGAGTGGCTTACAGCTCAGGAAGTCCAAGGTGCCAGCTCAGATTTACTCAGGGAGATGAGACACTCTTTAGAGCCAGGAGATTTGGCCGCAAGCACACTGCATGGTCCAAGAAGCAAGTAGACAACTAGAATACAGGCAGATGGAAAGAGGTGAGCTTTGACCTTTCTCTATGCAGCTTTAACAGTCTCCACAGACCAACTCCTTAACACCTGATTTCTATAGCTTTTATATATTTTAAATCATCAACTTGGTGCGGCTGTTCCAGTTTTTATTTGTCTTTGAGTATATTGCAACAATTTCTGCCAGTACTTTTGATACTGTTTTCCACAATACCACAAATGGCTTGAAGCAGGAGCTGAGAATGACAATGTCTCAGCCACAGCAGCTACTACTGTCCCCTGAGAAGCTGCTCAATCTATGTGACAACTGAGGGCTCCTAATAAAAAAAGCTGTTTTACTGTGTACACCTGATTTGTTAGCCTGATTTACAGATGGTGATGAGTAGTCCTCACCCTCAGATCAGTTCTGAGACATAGTAAGATGTCTGGAGGCTTTCCAGCAGCAAAGGCTTTAGTATAGTATTCTAATTTATAGTATAGTGTTCCGTTCAGCATAATTCAGCTTTACAAATTGGCTGTCTCTGACCTTCATATTCTCTCATATGTATTGTGATTACAGTGAATTTTGAGAATGCTTCTTGTTACCTGATAAGGGAAACACTATTTGGGAATTCGAAGGGCAGCACGGAACAGAGGTCTCTTCTCTAGGAGACAGCTTCATGCTGTCTGGACAGTGTGAAACTCACTTGTAGGTTTTTTTCAGGCATTAGGGAATTCAGCTTTGTTGAGAAAACTTCCATATAGTATCAAAGCACTGCATCAGCTTTTACTTCCCTCCTGATTGCTGGTATGTGGCTGAAAGTCCAAGAGGTGGGCAAAGTCCCCGGGTGTCAGGGTGGCTTTGGAAGTGGTGAGCAGTAAGGCTCCTCTAATGTGTGCGGGGTTGTGAGCAGGCAGTTCCAAAGACTTTCTAAATCTCTGCTGTAACCCCCAGACGTGCTCTTTTCAGCTCCACTCTGCTGCTTTTATTAAATAATCTGCCACCAATGTACCATTCAGCTGGATGTGAAACCTTTAAAGAGCGGTACTGTGTTCAAAGCTGGGACCAGGAGTCTATCAAGCAGCCACCCGAAGTCTTAATGGGACTGGGGCCGTGCTGCTCTGTCCTTGATGTTCATGGCCAAAGCATGAGTCTCAGCTGATGTTACTCAGCATTGGAGAAAAGTCACTGACAGCCTCTTAAAGAAACATGTAAAGTTGGGCATCCAAACGGAGAAGTTTATAGTCTTGACTGCAATAGGCTCTAGGTAGGGAGCAGCCCGTGGAGCAGCATATTGCACTCGTGAATGAACTGGGAGCTTGCTGCGTANCAAGTTGCACCAGGGGAGGTTTAGGCTGGACATTAGGAAAAAATTTTTCACTGAAAGAGTTATCAAGCATTGGAACAGGCTGCCCAGGGAGGTGGTTGAGTCACCATCCCTAGAGGTGTTTAAAAGTCATGTAGATGTGGTGCTTGGAGTCATAGTTTAGTGGCAGAACCTGGTAGAGTAGGGTCAGTGGTTGGACTGGATGATCTTAAAGGTCTTTTCCAACCTAAACAATTCTATGATTCTATGATAAAGCTGCTCTCAGATACACCACTGACGTTATTGGGGTCACCTATATAAATGGGGCCAGAATCCATCCAAACCTGCCCATGTGAACTTGCCAGGATACTGAAAAATTTCTTTCCAAAATGTGCTAATGAGCTGACATTTCATTATTGCTTATGTTTGATTTTTCCATGCACCAGTGTTACTGGTTGAAGTAGTCAAGCCAGGTAATCAAACTGAGGCCCCGGTCTGTGTCCCAGCACAGTGGCCTGGATGAAGTCACGGTGGGAAAGCTCTAAGTGATTTCAAAGAGGGCTGGCTCTCTTCCAATAGCAATAAACAACCCCTGTGCCTAGCACTAATAGCCTAAAAGCATTTTCAGCTTAGCTTGTCATGCTTTACCTACCACTTTATTGGCAAACATCTTTCATATTGTAAGCAATTCTGCAATGTATATAGAGGTTGTAAAACAAGCAGTGATTCTGTAACTCTTAAAATTCGGTTAGAATGATGACACATTTAGTTTTATCTTGTATGACTTCCAAAGGAAAAAAGTATTAAAAGTTTTATGTTTGAACATTTTCCTTAAAGAGAGTTATTCTGACAGATGTAATCTCTTATTTGATCCTGCTAAGTATATTTCATTTCTCAAGTAATGTCATTACGTATATTGAAGGGAACTAATTCATATCCCTTAAAAACCAATATTCTTCCCATAAGATACTAAAAATTTACTTAAGAGAATTTTGGCTTGTTTGCTTTTGATTTTTAAGATTTTTAAATGTACATAAAGTATGAATCATTTTGTGTTTGGGAGCTCTGCTGGAGAAAGCTCCAGGTAATTTTTCTGAGAATGGAGAGGGTATGTGTGGAGGTGTGCGTGGGTGTGTGTATATACCTATATGCATATATACACTTGCCTTTGAGCATTTATACATGCGTATAAGTATGTATACATAGACACCCACACAGATATCAGTGCAGAACTTCAGTTGCAGTATTAGTGCAATCTGACTAGCATCTCGTGCTCCCCCAACACCAGTGGAGGACAGGGTCTTGTAAAAAAATATAACAAATAAGTTTAAAGAGGAAAGAGGTAGTAAGGAAGGAAAGAAGGTGAGGATATCACAAGATGATATAAATTATCATATGGGCCCAGCATGGTGTTTCTGAATCATTAGAAAACACCTTTAATAAGGAATGTGGGTTGTCCCTGACTGCCGCTAACACGTCAGGATTGTTGTTTCGCTAATGGATGTCGCAGCAGAAGCAGGTCTTGAGGAGTGTTTTGAAAGGGAAGACTCCCATCAGATCTTTTTCAAAGGGTGCGTTTTCTCCTTCAAATCAGCTGGAGTTCCCAGAGTTGAATCACTAATAAGCATCTTTTCTGATGAAGTCCAGAGCCCCACAGCACTGGTAGTGGGATGAAATTAATGCTTCAGAGATTTGCTATACCCTTAACTGTACAAAGGCTCACTCTTCCAGAAGTTGCCTCATGTTTTCTGGCGAGCTGTTGTGTGTAAATGACACATGGCTGTGCAATATAATTCCCCTGCTCAGCATTTCCTGGGAATGTATTTCAGGATTACGTGGGGCAGGCTGCAGTCAGGGGAGTGACCTGCGGAGGTCAGTGCTGCCGGTCCTGGCAAGCAGAGGACTGAAGAGGTGCAAGTCCTGCAGCAGCTCATCAAGCCTTGGTCCAGGGCAAAGCTTTTGAAGTACTTTAAGAGGGAAAATACTGTGTTGCTAAGCTTGATTTCTCAGCTCTGTAAAAAACCCTTTCAGAGTACATGTATGCTGCACAGAACCAAATGACATTGTTCTTACTGGATTATATCTTGGGAAGAAAAGTTAATTTATTTCAATCTTCAAATCCCTGTTAAAGCCTTGATTTTAAGGTCAAGGTAGTAAATTTCAGTTAGAGATGGATGCAGCGTGGTTTATGTTTGTTTTTTAAATAGGGTTTGTGGTTTTATCTAATTTTAAATCCAGAGTCTAAATCAATTTAGTCTTCACTATGGGACAATACAGGATCTCATCTGTACAGCTTTAGGGATTAGGGTCTCAAAGGTAAATATCTGCATAGCTTCTGCTGAGTCCGGTTCAAGGCAGGTACCTACCTATCGTTGAAGACACAGATGTAAGTACCACCTTCATTCCTTTCTGTGGGCAAAGCCAGGAGATCCGCTTGGGCTCACGTCTAGCCTTTTATGCCTTCACCCATGTCTGCTCAGGCTGCTGAAGGAAGGATTTTTGAATGCCTTTTTCATCACCACAGCAATCACACAGCGAAAGCAGGGGCCTTTTCTTACACTCCCCCTCCATGGGAGGAGAGGCTGAATTCAACATCTTTGTCCGAGTGGAAGTGGGGCTCCTACAATTGGATGTGGCTTACCAGGACTCACTGCAGAACAGAATTACCCATCTGCTGCAAAGTATCGATGAGGCCAGTCTGGATTGGTGCCTCAAAATTCAACATGCTGAACACTTAATGTGATACAGAGTTTGGCACTAGTTTGTCCCATTTCTAACTAGGGTGGTACTCTGATTTGCATGCTATTCAAACACCCAGCTGGACAAGATTGAGCTTAATTATTAAAGAGATAATGAAATGTTACGGACATAAATGCATTCCATACAGGCCAGCAGTCAGATACTAACACAAGCCAGATTTGAGTCAGTTACTTACCAGTCTTCCACAACCTTCGCCTTTGCTCTGATTCAAGTGCAACAAACACAGGGGAGCACAGTGCAGTAGCCAGAGAGAAACTCTGGAGCACCACAGCCCGGGGAGGCAGCACTTCTACCCACACCACGAGCAGTGCTTGCATTCAAACACACTTACATCCTGTATAGAAAGCCCATTGCCCCAAATGAACGCATGTTCATAAAAACTGTTTGTTGCTTTCTTCACTCGTATTAGTTTATTGGTAAGTGAAAGCAGAGCTCTTTCTGTCTCTTCTTGCATGGAATAGCTCAAAGAAAAAGTGATGTTATTTAAATGGGAAGTGCCATTGCCTCTTTCAATTTTTTTTGCTTAGTGAGCTTCAGAAGTTTTCTGAGAATCAGTCAGATGAAAATTGTACCAACAGATGAGTCACAGAACAGCTTGGGGATAAGCAGCACCTATTGTGCCTGCGACTCCTTTCTTTGCTCTCAGCAAACATGATTCAGACCGTTTCTGAGGTGGATGTGGCAGAGTTTTGCTTTCAGGCTGTTGGAAAGCAGAAAGCAGACTCCTGCTGTTATTTCTGAGGAACTAATTTTCTCATGGCAGTGGGTTTTTTCCATTAGATGTAGGGCTTTTCCTCTTTTCCGACTCTCAGATGCGGAGCAAGAGGTTCACTTGCTGTTTTCTGGCCAGCCCCTCTCAGTGTCCTTCTTGGCATGTGGTGACATGGCAGCTAAGCAACCCTCCTGCTCCCTGCCTCCACAGGCACACTACTTCTGCTCTGTAATTTTTAGGAAAGTGGACGATTTCCCTCCCTCACCTCTTTCTCTCACATTCCCTGTCCCACGAATAAATCAAAAGCAGATTGATTCGGAAGATGTCAGGTGCAAAGAACAGGACACTGACACCACACCACCCCCACCCACCCCCAACCCCCCCAAATCTCCTTGATTTTGAGCTTACTTTTGTCCTTGGGCAATTTTCTGACCCACATTGGATTCCATATAGTGACATCTGTGAGCTGTG
Organism: Burhinus bistriatus; assembly: GCA_013397275.1. NCBI lineage: Eukaryota > Metazoa > Chordata > Aves > Charadriiformes > Burhinidae > Burhinus > Burhinus bistriatus. The sequence goes on along the minus strand of VYXH01001022.1, from coordinate 589,698 downwards.
TTTTCTGAATGTTAACAAATTTGCGGCCTCTTTGTAGCGTTGAAGTCAAATCAGAAGAAAGGCAGGGTGATGGAGGCCATGACAACGATGGCCTGACAAGGTCCTGAGCTCCTTATCTCATCAGCCAGGTTACCTTCCCCACCGCCCTCTCCTTCTGCCGCTGCAACATTTTTCTTCTCAGAATTTACTTTTTTCTGTATCTGTATCTAATCTCTATCAAATCTCTCTGTCTCTTTGAGTTCCTTCGTAATAATCTCAGATGTAGTCCCACTGAATTGTTTCCCCCCTTCTCCATTTAACCCTGCAAATAACAGGTATGTCCAACTTTTGGTTCAAGGACAGGTTTTTATTTTAACCTATTTTTTCTGAGCAAACATGAATTAGGAAAGCTTGCTGCATTTCTCTCTCTGTTGATCAGTTGTCCACAGTCCTGCCCGCACTGGCCTCAAACTTTTGGACATGTGAGCTGATTTCATCCAAACTTGTCAGAAAGGTAGAGATATAAAAAAAAAACAAAACACAAAACCACCCCTACAAGCTTTGTGAAAATAGTTGGTCATGTAGAGGAAGCAGAAGGTTCATACCTCATCAGGGGAGAAGCTGATGTGGAGTCATGTTGCTTAGACATCAGAGAGTCCAGAGGAGAGCACAGTCTTGAGATACGGATCTGCAGGAAACCAAGTTTCATCATCTCTGCTGGTCAGAGAACAAGGAATTTAATTTCTCTCTCCTGAGAGAAAGATTGAACTGTTGTTCTCTACTCCCAGTGTACCATTGTTGTGTTTGAACCATTTATTTGCTTATTTATTTATTGTATATTGCACTGTCAGTTATGATTAATTTAGGTTTTGTTGATGCTGCTTATTGCATAGAAGACTTCTGACTATGACCTCTACAATGCAGAGTCTGTCACCTGAGTTTTCTTCGCTGTCTATTTTTATGTTTGTTCATGTATCAGAGGGGAAATAATGGCTGTGGTCCTAAATGGGAAAATAACTGCTAATGGATTAGGTTGTATCAAATGGATCATGAGACTGAGATAACCAGCCATAACAGGGCTGAGGTTCCCAACTGTAACCACAATAAACCTTCTGAAATTTATTGGTGGTAGAACTGAAAGTCATAACCCAGAGAGGAAGGTAACGGTTAGACAGACTCAGATTGACTATGGAATAATAGTCCTGTTCTTTTTTATTTTTTTCTTCTCTCAGCTAAGAAATAAACCTTTAACACCACATCTTTTTCAAGACATCATTTGAAGGTAAAAATAAGTGATTTTGTTGACATAAAGTCTATTTCCACTGAGAGCTGTATCAAAAGAGATCAAGTAGATATCTTCGTTCTGCAAAACCCAGATTAAAATGTACTGGCAGCCAGTGTCCTTCCAAATGGCAGAATGTGTTAAAAAGTAAGACTGGTTTTATTCCTTTATAAGTAAGTGAAGTATGCTATGAATTTATGTGCTTCCTTTAATAAGGTCCCCAACTTGTGCTTTGGAAAAAGGTGGCAGTAAAGCTGTACTATGTCAGAGTTATGGGGACACATCTCTCTGGTTCTCACTGGAAAAACTTTCTGCCTGCATGATCTCAGATTTAGTAGAACCAATAACATTTAATATCTACAATTTTCATAAAGTTTTGTGGCTTTAAAATGCTACAGTAATTACTTTCTTCTGTCTCAAGATATTAATGGTAAGTTTGCAATACATGGCCCATGGAAATGATTCAGCAAGAGGAGCGTGGTGACCCCTCCTGCACAACAATTTACTAATGACCTGGGTTTATCTTTTACTCAGATATTTGGCTTCTCTCATGTAGTATTTTTGTAGCCAAGCTTTTTTAGCAAACCTGAAGAGATCAAGATAGACATAGGAAGCAGGCAGTATGTTAGTGGAAGAAAAGGTAAATAACATGGTCAAAGCTGATAAGAAAAAATAGATGAAATAGTTTCACTATCTTTTGAAATTTTATTTATTTTGCTGAAAACTTGCTTTGGAGAAAAAAGATGAGACCATGTCAAAACATCTCATTGACAGTTGCCTCTACCTGTGACTTCTATGTCCATTGAAACTATTCAAATCTCTCCTAATTCTCCGAATTCTCAGAGGAAAAAAAAATAGTCAAATGGGAGAATTTTCAAGTTTCAAAATGTTCCTTTTGGTTAAAATGCAAAATGAAAATCTCAAAAGTGTTTGTGATTAAAAATCATTAGAGCATACAGCTCACATGAAAGCATATGGTATTTTTGCTTAAATTTCAAAACAAAATACCTCGAATACACGAAATGTAACTTTTTTCCTCAAATAAAACTATACAACAATTTAAAAACTTGCATTTCCTTTTTTTTTTTTTTTTAATATGGAGAAATCTGTCAGAGCTAAGTCTTTTCTATAAAAAAAATTAGCAAGTCAAGATTTGGCACTGGGTAGGTGGGAACCATTAATTGAAAAATTTCTCACCTCCTCTACAAAGAAGTCTTGGATGGCTTTGATTGCAATTAGGAAGAGCATTCTCTGAAATGGGCAAGACGTGCTCCCCACTCCTCCTTTCATCTTGATCAGAATCGTTACTGCATGCTCAGAGCTTCAAACAGCCACTGCTCTTGGTTTTAAGAAAATATGACCAAATTAACTGCATAATTTATCAAGATGTTATAAAAATTTCCATAGTAAATTTTTGAAGAATGCTTTGACATATGGCCTCTCTATTACAAGCTAAGTTTAATATGTTATTGAATACATGTTAAACTATTTGGGGACAAGGTAATCAAAAGTTATGGATTACTCAGGACTCTGCAAGGCCAGACACGTTCCCTCTTAGACAACCCTTGACAGTTTCATTATCAACTGATAATTGCCAGCTCTGCTGTAATATATCTGTATATTTATCGGTTCTTTCACATCATCGTGAGCCAAACCCCCACTGCCCTAGTGCTGCCCAAAGGCAGACACGATCTTTGTGTTCTGCTTGGAAAAAAACAGAAATTATCTCTAGAAGAAGAGGGACAGGATCAAACCATATTGTGATGGTCGCAGTCAAAGTGGAACCACCGAATATGTCATTTTGTCAGTGTGCACTGTCTGAAATTTGTCTAGCTCTGGAGTTAAAATAAATCCACCTGCAAAACACCATTTTTTACCTTAAAAACTTTTCTGGCTGTTAGTAGCCTGGAGGATGTTTTTTGTCTCAACTTTGGCAATAGAATCAAGCTGATATAAAAGCTTACCAACTATTGTGCATGCTCACTATTGCTATTGTTTATTCAGAAGGCTGGCCTCTTCTCAGTGATTGTGGGAGAAGTAGCAATGTATTTAAATCTGTATAACCACTAAGTTGATATGAGTATTAGTTCATACCACCTATAAATATATTAACACCCTTATATTGATATAACTGTGTCTGCCTGAGCAGGCTGCAGTAATTTAGTTAAATCAGTTTTGCTATCAAAGCAGCTAAATGAAGAGGGAAAAGTAAATGCTAGATACAGAGGAGGGCAGGTAATTTCTGTCACTACTTTGAAAACTGCTGGCTTTTCCAATCAACAGCAGATTTCTGTGAACAGAATAGGCATTCTTACAAAAACTGCAGTAAATTATATGTAATTTTTATTGATAATGATGCTTTTTACTCTAGAGAACCGTTTGCTGTTACCAGAGCTGGTTCAGAACTTGCCAATCCTGTCTCTATCAGCCTTACAGTTTTCTGCAGCAAAGACATTAACTGAGTCCTATAAAGTTAGTATTTAAGGATCTTGGGGATCATTCCTTCAGAAGTTTGCACAAGCTTTTATCAGTAGCAGCGTTCTTTGTTGAGATGTACTTGCAGTACAAGACAGGGATGATTTTCCCATTGGAAACAAGGAATCCTTAAATTCTTTTTTATTCCACCCTTGCTAAAACACAATATTGCCTAGGCTTTGTGCAGGCTACATTTTCACCTTCTGGGAGCTCCTAAACCTGCAAAACATAAAAAGTATGACACTAATTGAGTTTTCTTGTTTCCTTTCAAGTTTCAGCATCGTGACTGTACTTGGGCACCTGGACATGTGTTTGTTCTCACTTCTGCCAGGGGACTGACTCCAACATGCCATTCCTGCCTTCGCCCCCGTGCACTTCCTCTTCTCCTGCCTCCCAGAAGTGGCTTTTCTTGAGACATAGGAAAGCCATCAGCATGTCCCGCTGCTCTGAGGGACATTTACCGGCTGTCTTTGCTCTTGGAGGTGCATGAAACCTGCTTTCTTTCGCGGGCTGGTTGGAAAGCAGCAGGCAGAACTGGCATCTTCCAGCTGAGTCCTTTGCAGCACGCAGAAAGGCAGGAGGAGAGATGCCCTCATGCTATGTAGGTAACACAGGCGCATGGCCACACAGGAGAAAGGACTGATGGGAGATGGTGGATGATGGAGCAGCTGGGGCAGAGCTGAGGGCCACCCGCAACCAGCCTGCTCAGCTGAGATGGGGCATTGAAGGGCTGTAAAATCTCGCACCATCGGTGAACACTGGCAAAGATGGGGAAAGGCATCCAGCTGGCGTGACTGTTCCCTCCCTGGAAGAAAAGACTATAAATTATGGTTATGCTTTGAGAATGACTTATTGTTACCCTGTGTATCTGCCTGTTAGAGGCATTCCGGTTTTCTGCCTTTGATAAAAATATTGCTTGCTAAGCCATTTGTTTTGTATTTGCCAGTGGGGACAGCTTACTCACTGAGTCATTTGCACTGCTCTTTGTATCAGGATAATTTTGCTTGGTTTCTGGGTGAGGACTTGAATGGTGATGTAGTGGTGATTTACCCTTAAATGGGAACCCACCTCTTACTGTTTCCACTCAGGTCCTGGTAGAAGGGTTACAAAATGGCTCATACCAATGACAGTCTGGCCCTCAGTGTTTATCCAGTACCTGTTCAAGAGGCAATGGTTACTATTGACTGCTGAACTCACCCAGATTCAAAGCGACAACTGGAAGGAGAAAGGCTCTGTATCCTACTACCAGACTGAGGACGCCACTCTGTGCTGGGGGAAGGTGTTTGGGAGACAACCAGACCCAACAATTTGGAAGATGAGCTTCCTCTTGTGCCTAGTCCCACTTTACCTGCAGAAAGGCTTTAAATGAAACAGCTGCGAAGAGTATGCTAATGTCCTTGCACAATATGACAGAGATTTAAATCACAGAGTTTTTTTTTTTTTAGTTAAATAAACAGAAGGTTGTTGAATTTCTACCAGAACTTCTAAACCTGCTTAGAATTTCAAAACCAGTTTTACATTGAAGAAATAAATTCAACAATGAAGGAAAATATTCAAATCCTCCCCCACCCCCCCAAATAAAAGCAAAGAAGAAAAAAGTGATATGTCACTTTAATATTAAAGTTAAAAGGCTTTGATGGTGAGGAGAACTTTGTAGAAAAGAAAATGATGGGGGTGACAAATCTTTAAAGAAGGGAAAATGGATTGCTATTTTTAAAATTCTTTTATTCTTTTCAGATTGTGGTATTTTACAGAGCCTTACAGATGACAAAGCAGCTGCTTCCCCTGTGCTTGACTGAATGCTTTCTCCACACACCACTGGGTTGGGGTTTTTTTCTTTTTGTGTCACATTGATCTTCTCTTGTTGTGCTGCCTCTAACATGCCATTAGGTGCCTCTGGCTGCCAATAGTGAGGGAGAAGATCAGATTCTGGTGGGTAAACTGCCATTAGGCTCTTCCTGACATGACTTATAATATTATGGCCTGTGTCTGCTCTTTGAAGATATTTTGAGAGGTAGAATCACCTTATTATTATCGTTTTTACTACTTACACTGAAGGAGTTAGTAGGGGCCCTTGTCCAGATCTGTTGTACAGATGTTGCACAAATGGATACTAAAAGGCAACACCTGCCTCTCAGAGCTTGCCTTCGAATAGGTGAGACAGAGAAAAGGCAATTATTATCTCCAATTTGCAGCATGTACCTAAAGCTCTCCAGTGCTGCACAGAAAAATTTGAGCAAGCTCTGAATAGAAGTAATGTGGGCAAAGGAGGATGATACTATATCTATCCTAAAATAACCACCTTCTCACAACCTCTAAGGTGAAGTGGCATGTTAAAGCAGTAATACAAGGTACCCACAGTGGCTAACACCTGAAAACAGAGTTAATCAGTCATATTACCAGCCTGGCAGCTCTCATTTATACTAAAGATGTTGATTACTGCCCCAGGTTGCCCCAGAAAGTCAAGATTACCTGCTCATCCGTTTTCAGGGGTACACCAGTAAAGCTCATGCTGCCCAATGCACTGCAGAACAACTTCTGTAAACACCTGCAAACCAGCTTTATGGTTCCCCCCTCGGATCTTCCCTTAAAATAGATCTCTGTCTGTAATTTCTGCCTGGACATGGCGATGATGCAGCTGCTGGAGTGTGGATGCTGTTGTTTATCACACCAGTTGATACACTCTGATGGGTTCTCATCTGCCTGCAACAGTCTGTTGTCTCTTCACTAAGGCCATGGGTGGCTATGGCAGCATTTCCAATCTGTAGAGCACTTCACACATCAGAAACTTAGTAAATGTTGGGTTTCTAAGTCCTAGGGTAATACATATATTAATAACAAATAATAATAAAAATAAGCAACAAGAAATCTTTCTCCAACTGCATCTCTATGCTTGCATGCTCACATCGCCTCCCCTTGCCCCCCCAACACACTCAACACAGCTTGCCATACGTGGGAGCAATTTGTAGCCGTTGATATTAAGGATGCCTGTCTTTAATAATTGAAAAGAATTAGCATAATGCTTGACTCATTTTGTTTCTGTGGGGAAACAGTAACCTCCAGTGGTCATTTAGAGTCCAGTCATGTTCTAACAGACTTCAGCAAGAACAGTATTAGGTCCTTAATTTATACCTGGCTTTAAAATTTTCCTTGAAGCCCTAAATTATACATTCATAACCAATCTCTCATACAACACATAGCTGCTAGAACTGCACTCCTTCAAAGGTTTATTTTGCAGTTATTTACCTTTGCCCAGGGCCTTGAGATCCAGAAATAAAAAATCCCCATGAAAATTAAAAGTAATACCAATTTTTAATGAAAAGCACCAGCCTATAACTTTTTTAAGGAAACAGTGCAATTTGTGTACTGTCTAAACTTGGATTAGGAATGTCATCTAAGTGCATAGATCGTTTCTTCTTTTTAAAGTGGGGGACATTCTCCAGTTAGAGGGAAGCCTAAGACTATTTTCTTACCTATTTTAAATTGTTTTTTTAAAAGAGGTTAGAGGCTGGTTAGACATGCATTTAGGAGTTGCTCTATTTTGACCAGTCAGCAATCATAGGAAACAGGGGTGGAAGGGAGCTCGGGAGGACTCCCAGCCTGCCTCCTTCAAGACCAGACCAGCTGTAGGTAAACCATTTCAGCCCTCAGCTTCCTTCAGGCTGCAGTCCCACAATACAGAGGGACGTGGAAGGCCGTCCAAGTTTTATGTCTCTTCTCTATTTACACTAAAGACCCCGACTGGACCTGGTGTGGGACTGGAGCTGCTGTATGTTGCTGATAGTGGAAGGATTGCAGAGACCAGCGTGACTTTTCCCGTTCCTTCAGGGGACTGGCAGTTACTGCCTGACAGCTCAGAGGCTAAATCTTCAGAGTGCTACACTGGGTTGCAACACATTAATCTGGGCAAGCACAGCACAATTAGCCTTTCTGTTGTTGGGTTTGTGAGGGGGTTGAGGGTACACCACTGGATACGACTTGAGGGATCACAAGTCTTCCCTGAGGTTTTTAATTTTTATTGTCAACTGGGTGAGGTAAATTATTACCTCCATTTGATTACTAAGTGCTGTGCGAGTGTGTTTGTTTATATTTATGCTCCTGGGTAGTTACTGTCAACATAACTACTGCAGACTACTCAGAGCTTTGAGTGGGCCCAATCTGTCAAACTGAGAATCAAATATATTAAGCCCTCCTCCTCCTCCCTGGGTTGTTTTTTGAGAACGTGCCACTGACAATGTTTGGAGCTGCAAGGAGTTTATGACTGGGTGTAGAAGAGTTTGATTTAGAGCTAAAGTGGCTGTGAGACATCAAAAAGAGAAGGGGAAAAAGTCTTGATGTTCCTCAGGGCCACAATAGCATTGAAGGCCGCACAGGAGCATCCCACCCTCCTGCAAAATGTCCAGCTGAGCTGGCTGTGCTGGCTCCTCAGATGCCTTGTGCCTAGTTAGTCCCACGGCAGCATGGGGACTGACTATATACCTCCTCCTATACCCTACCTCCCCCAGGGTGGGCTGGTTTGGGGCCCAAGGTGGTGCCCTGTGAGTGTAGGAAACAAAGAGCAAAGCTCAGTGTGGCACCAGATGGCTGTGATGAAGGAGTGAGTAATGTCCTTGAGGACCCTACCAGAGAGATTCAGCTGGACGTGCATGCTCAGGGGGCTGGAAAGGCAAAAGGACAGCAAGCAGAAAGTGAAGATCTTGTCCAGTGGTGGATAGGCACGATCCCTGCTCTCTTAGCTTATCCCCATCTCCTGTTCAGCCAGTCATCCGCTCCTGCTTTTTGGGGAGTGTCAAGCTCTCACCGGAAGCCTGCAGGCTGATCCTCATTGCTGACCTCTCCACTTCCTCCACTCATGGTGAAACTGCTCTGCCTCGACTGTGAAGCCAAATTCTGCCCATGTGGTTCGACTGAGGGCGTGTGTAAGAGCTCCCACCAAAATGAGCTGGTGCTTAGCTGAAGGAGGAGAAAGAAAACACTAACGAAATGAAAGAGGAGATAGCAGATGAAAGTAAAAAAACATAGGTGGCAAGCTGTGATTAATATGGGAAAATAGGTAATGAAAAGAGGAAAGTTTAAATATAAGTAATTAAAAATGATCATAGGCAACAATTAAACCATGAAAGATGACCGTAGCCAACACAGCCAACGTTAGTTATGCTCGCTTGTGCTCAAGGAGAAAGCAGAGATAAAACAGATGACATGTAAGTACTAGTCTCTGAGTTGTGTTTTCTTTCAATTAGGGATTACTTACTATCTTGGTTTCTTCTAATGAGGACTGCAAAATCCAGCTGGGGATTTACTGACCATTTCCCTTGATTTTTGATTTTTTTTTTTTTTTCTTTTTTTTCTCTATGACATTGTGATAGTTACCATCTTTGGCTCTCCTCAAATGGGTTGTCTGCAGCAAAAGTACAATATGTGCCTGTCTGAGGTACCAGCTAATTGAACACTTGGAAGACAATCAGTGATGCTCTCCTGGAAGGCAGACTATGTGGCAAAGAAAGTGAAAGATATACTGGTGAGATTCATGGGATGGGTGAGGACATACTCCAAATTAGAGACTAATGTCAACAGGAGGTGATGCATGGGACAGTGATATTTTTTTTTTTAAAGTAGATGTGTAGTTCTCATTTGCTTTTAAAGTATAAAAATTCCTATGTCATCCTACAGGAAATTTAGGTTTCAATTCTGCAAATGTAGTAAATCCATGAGCAGATCACTGCACCGGGCAAAATTATGTGTGCCTCAGCTGATCTTCACGTAGATGACCTATATCTACAATCTCAGGCCAAGAGAAGATATAATTAAAATTATTTAGTGTAGTATTGTTCATGAAGTCTCAATCAAGTCTGCGTTGAGGCTCCATGCTGCTAGATGGTGCATGAACACTGGAAACATGCCTTCATATAGGTGGTCTTTCCTTAAATTATACACATGTTGGAAACAGGCAATTGTGGGAAGAGCAACTCAGTACAATTGTACCCAAGCACTATACATTGTACCCAAGCACTATACACCTTGCAAATGGGAAGAAAACTCTGATAATCAGCCTTTCTGTATGGTAAATAATATCAGTCTTCTTCCAGACTGGTTTGGAAATGTACTGAAACAAACTGGTTATATTCATGTTCTGGGAAGAATCCATGACAGCGTCCATGAACCCAGATATAAATTGTCGTGGTTACAAAGCTGTGTGTGAAAATCTCTTTGGACTGCCATAGGAGTCCTATAGGTATATCAAGGCTCCTACTGCCTCTCTTTTTTTTTTTTTTTTAAATTATTGACTTCAGAATTTAGTTTCTGTATATTAATGGCCTATGTAGAACTGATGGAAATCAGTACATTATTATTGTGTACAAGGACATACATAAATATGACTTTCTCCACGGTTAGGAAAAATTTATGTCTTTTCAGACTCTGTTTCATCTTTCTGTTCTCTGCACAGTCCAATGGTAACATAAATAATATTAAAACAATGCACTGACTCACTTTTGTCCATGTTTCTGGTTAGTCAAATTATTAATAAACGCTCAGTGCAAGACTGATTTCAGCTAACTTTAGCAGTCTGTAGTGCATACATTTATATCTAATTTAGCTTTTTAGGGCTCTCTTTATAGTCAGTGTGGGAAAAACAATCCCAAGGAGTGATGCACATCATGAGTTTTAGGTACATTCCTTAAATGTGATGAATTATGCCCTAAAAACACTCATTTTTTTCCAGCTAGCTCTGGTGCAAATGTCTTAATTTGGAGAGATAAATCTTACCCTTTGTTCAGTTTGTGTAATTTCTGTGTGTACCTGGATCATTACTTAGGGTCACATTTAGCCTGAGGTAGCTGAGGGCACTGTTCTTCTCTGGCTTGAGGTGCTGCAGAGAGCTATCTCCCTTCATGAGCACCCGCTGACTGCTAAAATAACCTCTGTTTTTTATGAGTGTCCTCAGTTGCTTTTTGTGAAGGCATCTAATTCTGCTCATGCTGAGTTAAATGCCTACCAGATTCAATCTTTCCAAAAATGTGGCAGAAGAAAGCCTAATGTTGTGACTCTGGTTTCTCTCATGTGGGAAAAGGGTTCGAGGAGCTCAGACGGTTCCTGCTGAGAGGAGCTGGAACAGCACCTCAGGCACCGAATGGACTAGAGTTAGATAGCAAGGTGCCTTGTGATTGTAAAGGAGTCCAGGGTTAAGCAATAGCTGGGAGGGTTTTTTTTTTTTTAAATGATGATTTGGTTGGAGATCTGTTAGTTCTGCCTCAGCCTCATGCCAGCGGCCCAAGTCCTTTACTGAATGTAGCTGTTAGTAATATTTGCAAGACAGGGATTTATAGACACATTTATTCTGGAGGAATCTAATCACTGTATTGCTTTCACAAATGTAGCTGTATCAGAAGCAAACAGTGCATGAATTATATGTCTCGGCAGGATTGATCATGCCCTTAGGAGCTATCAGCAGCACCCAGAGAACAATTACATTCTCCTGCTCCCAATAATGAAGTACTATTTAGAAACAGAAAGTCATTATGTAAAACTTTGAGAAATGATACAATTACATTACATTACACATAATTTTGTCATAGGCCTTGCTTATAACATAAAATTTAAATGCCTTCTGAAAGGGAATTCTGTAGTGCTGATTTCCTGCTCTTGTGCTCCAAGGCACTTTGCCTTTCTGTTAAATGATGAGAGCAAGAGATTGGAAGCAGCATATATTCTGAAAATTCAAAATACTTGCTTATAAAAAGAAGTAGTCTCTGAAAACAAACAGTTATCATATTAATTATTGATTAATTTACTATTAAACAACCTGTTAATTTGCCAGTATCTATTTCATATTTTGGTTTATCTGGTTATTACAGCAAGATGTAACTCAAAGAAATGAACACAGGCATCATACTTCTAAGATTATTCATCCTGTGTAGTCAATCTTATTTCTTTGTAGTTGCTTACAGATTTAACTTTAAGCCTTATGTTTTCTTTTCTTTCTTTTGCATAATAGTTGGCCTTTGTTTTGTGCGCTGGTTTCAACTGGTGCATGATTGAAGCTGTGTGATAAACAGAAAAATGAGTTGGGTCAGTCTAGTTTGTGCAGTGTTCAGTGCAAAAGGTCCCAAGGCAGTGCTCTGGTCAGTGGCCGAAACGCGGGGCTGGGCCAGGTGCCACCCTCTGCATGGAGGCAGAACTGGGCAGCAGGTAGCACCACAAATGGTCAGGATAGATCTGCTCTTACACAATCTCTCCTGTTTTATCTATAGAAAGTGAGATTTGGGGAGACAAGCTGGTAGGAAATGCTAACATGGCGTTTCCAAAAAACTCAATAGCACTCCTAAATCTCAAGGAATTTTACCTGAGGCTGGAACTGCAGCAAACATGAGTTAGTGCCCAAGCAATCTGACATTGTCTGCCTGCATCTCATTGCTTTCATTAGCAGTTCTCAGTTAAACAAGCTTTCCTTGAAGGGGAGATGTTAGGCATGTTTCATATCAACCCTTCTATACCTTAAAGGCATTTTATTTAACCAAGACTCTGCTGCAGTGTGAAAAGTGAGCAATGCTGGTTCTTAAAGAAGCCCCCAGGACCCCATAGGAAATAGGGGGTTAATTGTAGATAATCCAGTTGAATAGGCTTTGTCCCATGGAAAAAAAAAAGTAAGGAATGGTTTTAAGTGCATAAACAGTCTGTTATTTAAAGCCAGTTGCTTTCCACACTCCTCTTTCTGTCTCAGTAATTGATTGTGTATGGTTTCAGCAAATGTGTTGCCTCAAGAACTCTCTAACATTAGTGGCTTGCACTGGGGTTGATTTTCTTCCCCCATGGACTCCTAATATTTTTTAATGGTCTGTGTTGCATGTTGCTTTTTAAAATCAATTCTGTGGCAACCATGTTATGCTAACAGTGTGTGTGTGTATGTGTGTATTTGCATGCTGGGAGAGTGGGGCTCCATAGGAAAACCTGGGAGAAGTCTGGCAGTCTAAGGAGAGCTGATGAGATCAAGTTAATCATTTACACGTTTAAGATTTTGTACTTAAGTCTTACAGCACAGAAGCACTGAAGTGGTTCCTGCAGACTTTCCAGTGCTGTGGGTATTTAGCAGCCTCCTGAATTAATTAATTATGATTTTGGTTTGAATGGAATTAAGACTCTCGAGATGTCATTAATGTTCAGCTCATATATCCTGTAAGACAAAATTGTATCTCCATTTAGACAATTTCATATTACGACTTTCTTTTCAGTATTGTTCTTTTTTCTAACAGAAGCTTTCAAAAGCTTAAAGAAAGAGACAATTCCTTTTATTTGGATTTCATCGAGGCAGGTAGATTTATAAGGACAGAGATATGAGGCTAGGAAGTCCATATTTTTTTATGTTGGTCTTGCACTTGACGACATGAAAGGATCCTCTTCTTTCCAGGTCACAGACCCATGGTAGGAGCTGACCTGTAAACAGCAAATGATGATGCTAGAGAGGCTGAAGAGGTGACTGCCCGTTGTTGTCCGCTCCACCTTTTCCTCAGCAATTGCCACCGTGCTGTCATGTCATTCATGAATGAGTTCCTCTACACAGTCTCCGGCATCTTGGGTTAGCTGATGTTGGGTTTTCTTCTTACACTGTATTTGTTCAGCACCTGAATGATACTGAAGCCATCTTTGCTGTGCCATCCATCCCAGTTTGGGTGTCTGCTGCATGGTAGTGAGCCGTGTGGCTGCCAGGTGGATGTGTGGGAGGATGTGCCAGATCTGCTGCTCTGTCTGCTGGGAAGGTTTTGAGGTCCCCAGCTGGAGCAAGCTGCTGCATGCTCAGGGATCAGATCTCTTGCTTTGGGGGTAAAGAGCTGTCCAGGATGTGGAAAGCTCAGTCCTCTGAAATAGCTGGGCCTTTCCATGCGAAAACGTCTCAGACCTAGGGGAGCATGAAGGTGTTTAGTACCAGTGGCCAAAAACATTTTGCAAGAACTCTGTGTAGAGTAGTGTGCTAGCACTATCTCCTATTGGTACTGGAGATCACTTCGAGCCTGTAACTAGCTAGCAAGAACCATTACTATGCAGTGCTTTGTATGTTTATCCAGTATGTTTTCTCTTTAAATATGCTTTGTTTACAGAACAGAGTCAAGTCCTGATGTAAATCATAGCGGATGAGGAAGTCAAGTAATAGCCCTGTATCTGCAAGCTGCATCCCATGATGGGTGGAAATAAGTGCTACTATGCATGGAGGAGCGACAGCTCTCTAACATTGTCTTCCCGCTTTGTCACATTACCCCTTTTACGTCCTAGGAGCCATTTTACAACATTTTAGTCACTAGCACTGCTGAGAGCTCTAAAAAAGTATTAAAATTTTAAATAGGTGAAAGCCCCACAGATTGGTCACGAAAAGAACATGGTTGTATTTTGGTGGCATTTCTCCTTTATTTCAATATATTCTCATGAATAAAATGCCTTATGCCCTACTAGATTCTATCCAAGCAAATAAATTGTTGTTGAAAGCATGGAATTGCAGAAACCTGTCATTAGCATCTTGCACGAGCTGCATTTTGATGTGGCAGTCAAACTGAATTAAGCTCTACCATGCACAGACACAAGGTAATAGCTCAGTGACTGCTATCTTCCTAGTCATCCCAGGTGGTGATGTTGTATGAAACTCAGTGGTATAGAGCTGCTGAGAGGTGACAATCATACAGTGCCACCCCACCTTGTGTAGTACCCCCATCCAGTAGCTTCAGTAAAACCCCATTTTCCATTGAGGTTGTAGAAGAAAGGCAGTAGTAAAACTTGTCAGAAACTATGTATGCTAAAAAGATCATTAGGTTAGGTTTTCACTTTTTTTTTTTTTT
>VYXH01001022.1:429176-575110 GCA_013397275.1 Burhinus bistriatus | reverse complement strand
TTTTTTTTTTTTTTAAAGGGATATGAACATGTACCTAGTGATGCAGAGAGCCAACTAAATGTCTTCTTTTTATAAACCTTGAAATTTTGTGTGTCTCAGCAGGAACTCCTGAAGTTTCCCCATTAATTTTTAACGCAACCTTTTCTGAGATCCCTAGGCATAGAGATGAGAGCTTAATATACACCCTTGTTTCTGAGATACTTGCTCTCTCTGTCCACATCTTTGTTGCCGAATTTCTGAGGGACAGGGTATATTAGAAAATCCTCAGGTCCAGCACTGCTGGTGGATAACTGTGACACTCAGAGCAGCTCCAGATGCCAGACAGTCGTGAAACGCAGGAACCCGTTTCAGTCCCTCAGCTGCCAAGTGACCCCTGCTGTCCTCTGTGCCTACTAAGAAGTGTGAGATTGTTTTGTTTTCTTTCATGTTATCCGATAAAATGTCTGTGTAGAACCAACTTCCTACTTATTTCTGGAAAGTTGTGCTGCATTTGAAAATTGCCAGCTGTTTTGTGAGGAACAACAGTTTTCACATTATGCTGTAGTTTGTTTTTCAGCCAAAGCCTTCGCTCCTGGAAACAAGTCATTACAGGAGATGATTCCCTTGTTTTAGAAAGAAAAAAACCCCACAAGCAGTTATTAGTTTTAGTGGTTGCAGTGAAAAACTCAAAGTCATAGCTCAGATTTACTCCAAAGGCAAATTAGAATGTAAGTAAAAATAATCTAGCATTTATTCTTTTTTAAAGACCAAATTCTAATACAACTTTAAAAAAAAGGTTCCTTGTCTGCCTTATAGTCTTTGAATATTTGTAATTGGTAAAGATGATGTTGATAGGATAGTGCTACGTAGAGCCACACACTCCCTGTGGATTTTGGTCTTCATTTTAACCCCCTCATCCGCCTATCCCTCCTAGGGAAGCACACTGTGTCTGGTGTAACACTGTAGTTTCATTTCACATTGCTGAAGCTCCAGATTCAAGAAAAAGAAATGCACAGCCTGAAAAGATTCCTGAGGCAAAGAATAGGGATATTGGCTCTTGAAGGAAAGATTGAGAAAATTTGGATAGAAATGACACAGAACATCTGAAGGAATCTCCATCATGGAAAGTTTTAAGAACAAGTTTGTTAAACGCCTTTCAGGAAAGAAGTGGGGACAGTGAAGCATTTGGGCAGAGGATGGACTAAATGACATCTTAAAATCTTTTTCAGTTCTTGCTTTTTTTATTTTCTGCTCTTGGACTTTGTGAATGAGTTGTGAGTGACCCTCTGGATCTGTTTTTTTTCCCCTCTGAAGATAATATTAAATCACAGACAGTAGTAAAATTTAAATACATTATGTCTCTGTAATTACTTTTATCTACTAATTGTGTAAGTCATTAGAGAAGTAAAACTGGCTTTGATAATGAACTATTTTCCATAAAACCATCTTGATGGGCATTACCTCTGCTTCTGGTTTGAGATTTTTTGATACCTTCCTAAATGATCCCATCTTTTTGCTAAGCATCACATTATTCCTGTATTTCTGGTTATCCTTTGAGATAATGGTGTACTATTAGCAATTTTCCAATCTTCTGGAAAGTCCTGCCGTGATCCAAATTATAACAAATTCATATCCACAGACCAGTGTCATGGCTGGTTCTGTAACATTTGTTTGGAGGCAACAGTCCTGGTCTAAGTAAACCTAATGAAATCTATAGAAATCCTAGGTTTAAGTCTGGAAAAATGAGATGGTGTACCTGGAAGATGAGGCTGTTTTTATACACACAAATGGACTGCTGTGTTCAGAAGTATCTTAAACTCCGTGGTAACGTAGAAACTTAAAACTTCAGTGAATTGTCTGCTAATTTACCAGTTCAACAGAAAAGGCAGCTTAATATTTTGTATTTCCCGTGGCATCTCTTTTACAGCAAGAGTTAATGGTGATTCAAAAAATAGCGAATGAGAAAATTTGTTTTATTTTATAGAAGTGATGGTCTTGAAATTTACGTGTGAGACTACCAGAGAAATAGTTTTCATTTTCCACATCACCGAAGGGGATGGCAGTAGTGAAATAGTGGACATCAGTTATAACAGTTGTTTTGATTAAAAAGATATTTATCCTGCTGCTCTTTCATCCACCATCAATCTTAACTGGATTAAAACCAATATCCAGTGGCAAGTATTCATTATTAAAGTGATTTTCCAAGTATGTTTAGTGAGATGAGCAATCGTATGTGTACTATGTCCTCTTTGACAGTAAAAATGGTATGAGAATACACATAATTGTTAATTACTTTCCTTTTACTAGCGAACTGGTATTCAACGGAAAAAAGTAATTTTTTTCTGCCCTGTGTGAAAACTATAAGAAGTCCATTTCTCAAAAGGAATCAGCACAGTATTGTAACAAAGGCACTGTTTGTCAAAAAAAAAAAAAAGTTTCAAGATAGATCTGTTTACAACCTGCAAATCTTCAAGTCAGTTTTTCTCATCTCAGAGGCTGAAATCAGATATATTTTTATAGCCATATTGATGCATTTTTATAAGTGCATGTATTTTCAACACTCTGAAAACCCACATACATCCAGTGAACGTGAACTTTGCTTGCTCAGCTCTTGTGAAAATCATGGTGAAATTGACCTTCTGTCCTGTGGGGTTTGTGTAGCTAAACCAATAGCACAACTGTGTATGTATGAATTGGGATTAGAAAAGAAACTGTGCAAAAATTCTAGGATATTAAAAGTTAACATTAATTTAAAAGTTTTTCATGTTTGTATTTGTATTTCCTTTGTTTTAAATGGTGAAAAGACCTAAACAGGGAAAGATCTAAAAGTGATGCGTTAGAAGAGCAGTCACCTGTTTGCAGCTGGTGTGTAGAGAAGAATGGTGGCATATATTGGATTTAGACATCACAAAGACAGCATCCCCTTCTGCTCCCAGCAGGAATTTTGTGATTGATCTCAGTGCTAATAGGATCAAACAGAAAGACAAAAGGCATGTGGAAGAGGATGAAAGCAAAGAGGTAAAAGGACCAAACTGGCAAAATGCCGACTGCACTGATAGAAAGGAATGGCAGTCCTTAGAATTAGACCTTGCATTGAAAAATGCGACACCCTTGTTCAAAATGTATAAATTACTTGCAAAAGGATTGTTATGCATAAGTGTTCTACCTGCCTCATGAATGTATTAATAACTGGGTTATATAGATATGTATATGGCTACTGTTGTTCGGTATTCTGCATAAAATAATTGTTTATCAGTAGCCTTTCTAGCAAATAAAAAAGAAAATTTGAATTATTTTGCAATAAAATGGACTAGGCCATACCTAATCCAGCAAAATCTGTCCTAGGCTCAATGTGAAACAAGAAGTTCCACTCATGAGATGTTTTTTTAATTTATCTTTTGGTTGCACACAAGCACATCATTAACATTATTCAGCATTATGAGAGCAATAGTACCAACAATAAAAGATAATGCAATAGGAATTTTATTTAAATTTACATTTGATTAATGGCCTTGTTGTAAAATTTTACCAGAGAGGAGTAGAAATCGAGTGGAAGCAAATGGAAATAAAAAAAATAGTCTTTGTTTAGTTCACATCTTGAGAGAAAACTGAAGGAGGCTTCAGTGAAAGGCTTTTGAATAAGAATTGACTTTGTTTGGGTGTGATGCTTCCCAGTGCAGAAGGGAACCTGTAGGCAGACTTTTTTCTGTCTTGGGTCTTGGAGGAAAACCTATGTGACAGGGATCTGAAAGCTGTGGCAGTCCTTACCAGGGAAGAACAAGGGAATAGTTGATCTATGGAGCCCGTCTCCCTCCATATGTCCATCTTGTGTAACTCCAGCCCCCTAGACATCTGCTGCCAGCTTCAGTAGTTTCCAGGCTCTTTCTCTAGCTGATGTAGAGACGGGCAGTGATTCACTCCATTTACTTCAGAAACTTGCTTTGGGATGAGTATTAGGCTCTAAAGAACCCAACTGTCCCCATGGAAGAGGGAGCTTCCTAGCTTAGACTAAATGTCAGCCATAAACTTTCAGCCTGCTAAAGTTAGTGTTTCTCAATATAATTTAATGTTACTCACTCTAGTGTTAATTTATGCCTCACTGTCGCATTTCCTTCTTGCAGCACAGCTCCAAGTATCGTGTCACTGCCTGGCTCCCTCATCCGAGCCTCTAAATGTGGAAAAGGAGGAAGCCTTCACCACCCTAGGGCACAGAGCCACCAGATGCCACATTTGACTGGAGGCTGTTTCCATGGGATTTGTTGTCTCATGCTCACCACTTTCTCTAAATGAATATCTGCCTAATATTTTTTTCAGAATTCTGGTAGCTCTCACCTATTTTGTCTCCATACAAGAAAAAACATTGCTTTGACATCTAGGAGTAGAGGGTATGTATGCATCACGATTTAATGAATGATCCACTTTGGGAACCACAGCCAGAGTGGCAGCCCTCATACAGGATGGTGAGGACACTTGCAAGGTTGGATGCCTTAGTCTTGAGTAAAGAACAAGCTAATGCAGCTCCAGGTGCCTCTCTGGTTTCTTTGGAACTGGTTTGGGTTTCTCTGTGCCACACTGCATTGTTTCATGCAGACATACTGGTAGAGTTAATATATGCCCAATAAGCACATGGGCCCAGTGGAGAAAGGCTGGATAATTTTATGTAGAGAAGTTTCTTAGAGGAGCTTGTGACAGAGAAACAGTTAACTGGCAGAAAAATTATATCTCAAAAGGCACAGCATGTGTTTGCAAAGGGATGTTCAGACTGTGTTACTTAATAAGGCACTGTGAAATGATTATTTTTGAAAATATTTTGGCAAGATCTCCTGACAAGTAACAGATGATTTGCAATTCCTATTGCGTGCACTACAGTAATAGTTCTGAAAAAATATTCTGGCTTAATTAATGAAGTTAGAGTTCTTTGGAATTCCACTTTTTCCTGGGTGGCAAGAGACATGCTGGGTCCAAATCACTAAGCCAAAAAGTAGTTTCCTTCCCCATACTAGGGAAAGGAGTACTGCCTGTAGGTTGGCCACAGCCCCAAAGGAAGCGTGTGTGAAAACTAGCTGAAACTACTGGAGATATTTGCAACTGCCAAACTTAGGAGTCATGCCTCAGTGTGAGATTTAGGACGATAGTTTCCCAAAACTCCAGCTGTGGTTGGTGGAGAAATGAGCATCCTCTGAAGGTAATTCAGAGCTGGAGCCTAATTTATGTTCTCTGAATGACCATCCAGAAGTATCTGGAGAAGAAACTTAGCCCAAGCCTTACCTTGGCTAGCCTTTAACCTCAGTGGGAAGCTGCAGGTTGGGAACTGTGCCTATTCTCCTTCTCCCCTTTATATCTACATGCTTTCTCCATAGGTAGACTGTCTTCTAGATCTGCTGCAAATGCAGTGATCCTTGGCCTTGGCATTCATAATTCAGGTACTGAATTAATTTTCTAAGCCTAAATCCAGATTTGCTGCTGAGAAAAACGTGTTGAAAAGGCTGGTTTGAAAAACTCAGGAATCAGAGGGGACTAAGTTACTAATTTCATGTACCTTCCAAGAGCTGCTGAATAAGAAATGATGTCAAAGCAGTAAGCTCAGTGTGCAGGGTCTCTCCTGCATCTTTTTCTTATATAATGGCAGGCATGTGGAAGTCAGGATCAGTCCTGTACACTTGTGAGCCTGCTGCTTGTGCTGTTGCAAGCAGTACAAATACTCCATTTGTACTGCTAAGCATAGGAATCATTATGCAGCTGAGTAGAAAAGTGCAAGGTAACTGATTAACCAAGCTCTTCTGTAGTTAGGCATCTAACGGACAGAGGAGTCCTCTAGTCTTTAAAAGGATGTTTACTTTGTACTTACATTAAGGAAATCTTACAGAACTTACATTTCTTTTCCATTCTGCAATGCAGGAATCCTTGCTGATGTGTCTATGTACTTGACTCCCTTTAAAACCTAAAATACATATCTGTTTGCTTTCATCTCCTTCCTCCACTTCTTCCCTTTCCATATCTCTTCAAAATCCAGTAGACAGAAGTTTGGAACTTTTATAATGCTCCTTGTGTAGCCACATATTATGGATGTCAAAACTGTACGCACTCCATATTTTGTTTTAAAAGTATTACCAACGTGTTCTGAACAACATTTGGGTATTATTAAACTGTAACAGTGTTCACAAGTTTGGATTAAAAGACACTCCCAGAAGTTTCTGTGGCACTGCCAGAACTGAAATACAAATGAATATTTAAACTATATTGAAGGTGGAAGTTTATGGACCGTAGGGCATGATCTTGTTAGGGAAGTCCAATTAATGGTAGGCTAGATGAGAGATGAAGTCTTCCCCTGAGAAGTCTAAATCTTCCTCAAATTTACATTTCCCTCTAAACGGTGCTTTCCAAGGACTGCCCAGGTGCTGGCCTTCAATAGATCTGGAATTAATTTTGATTCAAGTTGCTTGTTGTTTAGGCTGGTACAGGTCTCAAGGAGAAGGATGAGAAAAATCTTGGACAGAGCTTTTAATTTTTATTCTCTTTTCTTCTATGTTGCTACTGAACTATTTATGCCATATCCTTCTTCTCCCATGAGTTCTTCATTTTAAAAGTAACATTCCTACTAGACAACAGTTCGTTTATTGTGAAACCTAGCATGTACCTTTCTGAGATAAAAAAGTGATCTAAGGATAGAGAGCTGAAACGCTCAGAAGTGTTCATCATCACTAGATTTAACATCCATACTACTCTTCTGAAAACTTCTGTTCAACTGCTGCATAGCAGATCGAGGGCAAATCTGCTTTAATTTGAGCTCTCCTCTGCTCTGCCAGCTTGTGAACAGCACAGAGTCCTACCTCTGGCCAAAGCCCTGAAAATTCTGAGAAGATTCTCAAGAGAAGTCTTGCTCTCCCCTGCCTTTGCAGTGGGCTTGGGAAGCTGATCCCTTGGGAACATACCAGGATGGAGTCACAGTCATATCATGGGATATGGATATTGCGATCCAGAGCAAGGATCTGAGTTGCTCCCTGAAGGACTGGCCTGAGTGAGTGGTATGAAGTTTGCTCATCCATTAGAAGGAGGACATGAACTACTGCAGATGTTCCCATCCCAGGTGCAGTACTGATTGTAGGCCTGCCCATTTTGTGGTGTTAGAGAAGGTGCAGCTACCCAGGGAGTTTGCAAGGCATGCTAATCAGGCAAAGAGCCCACCACACACTTCTGGTGCAAAGGGACATGTAGGAGGAACCGAGGACTGGGGTGTTCTTCACAGTAGCTTAATCAGAGTCCAGCTAGGAGGTAATCAACTAAGCCTGCAACATATGGTAATGATACTGAATCAGAACATGCAGATTCACCCATCAAAGGCAATTTCCTTCTATGAGGGAATACATACATTTCCTGTACTGCATGTTGGAAGGTGTTATGTCCTGGTCCGATTGTGCGTCTGGGCAGGGTTTGTAATAATTCCAAGCATGAGATTAAGGAACAAATGAGGTCAAATGCTGTTCACTAAGACTTTATTGTTATTTTCCAGCAAGTCACTGAGATGAGTGATAAAGTAAAGGCAGAAGTAGAGAAAAGGCAGAAAGGAGAAGCACAGTAAGAGTATAGTCACCACCACAGGCTCACGGCATCCCAATGGTCCTCTGGTGTCAGCGGCATCCTGCTGATCTGTGATTCTCAAGTTGTGACGGTGGTAAGGGTCCCAGCTGTGGTAAGGCATAACACTAGTTTATAGTCTCTGCTGACTCGTAGTTCGGCCAGTCAGCGCTATGGTTGCCTTTGCTTGACTAATCATCATTTGACGTGGTCACCGTATAGGCTTTTCCTGCCTCTGTCGCTTGGGCAGCACTTGGTAGTGCACAGTCGTGAGAAACAGAAGACCCTTTTCCTGCCTTTGTTATCACATATGGCAGCAAGCGAACTTTGAGACATCTTGTTTTTCTGTTGGTCTCCTACAGAAGGAAAGCTTGAAGGTAACCTGACCTAAGCTATTAATTTCTGATCAGGTTGCCCCAGCCTTTTCAGTGTCTTTGTCTATTTGTATTCATTTAGTGAAGGCAGCTGGTAGAATGTGTGTGTGTTTGCATGTGCACTATCGCAGGAAACAGGCTGCACTGTCATGTGAGGGCCAAGGCAAGCTGTGACCTTGCTGAACTATCTGTTGTGCAACTGAAGAATGGCTTGTTAATTGACTGAGGTTGTATTTAACAACTCATTCACAAGAATTTAGAAACTATTTTTTTCAGCTGGCATATTTGTTTCCCCTAATGTAGATTTCAGTTTGTCATCAATTTGCTTCCGATTTTTTCAATGTTCTTGATTTTTTCAGACCAGCCAAAGCTGACAGCTGTTTTAAGCAGGTGGGAAACAAACTTCACTACTTCTGTGCTGTCAGCACTGGAATCTATGTGTTTAAAAGTATATGCATACATATATTTATTTATATACATGCATATTTCATTTTATAGCATGAAATTATAAGGCAGGAACTGTTCACTTAATATATCAAAGTGCTATACGCAACTATTGCTCTATATCATAAAAGTAATGCACAGTAAATCACATATATTTGCTTGTATATGACTAAATATTTAAAGCTGGAGTCTAACCTACTTCAGTTTCAAACTAATTGAAAGTTATTATTTAAAACTACTGAATTTGTGTTTTGGCTCTGTAGTAAATCAGACTTTCAAGGTCCTGCAATTTTGACTAGCACAGAGTGTGAAGTCTTTCAGAACTTGCACACGGAAAGAAAAGGAAAAATAAGCAGAAATATTCTGTAATAATGTTCCATTATCCTTCACAGCCTTTTTGTCTTCCCTCACACTTTGATGCTCCCTAGACTCCATGAGATGCTTCTAGACTCCAGTTTTAGCTCCTGCCCCTCCTTGCAAATAAATACTTCTATAGTGTGGACCAAACTGTAACTTGCCTTTCTGCTGGCAAAGGAAGTGATGAGCTGTGCTCTGAGACCCTGCTGTGCTGTGACCGCTTCCCAGCAATCACTCTGCAGCAAGGAAGGAAGAGAGAGGATCCAGAAGACCCTACGGCTAAGCCACCTTGTGTGTTGACCGGTGACCAAGTGCTGAGAAGAAATGCTCTGCACTTCCTGGGTCTTCTCCATATTGTGTCTTCTCCAGCTGATGAATGGGCGGTGTTTTATCACGACCATTTCGGTGTATTATTCAGCCTGCTTGTTGCATTTTCTCTACTGATGACAGAGGGGCCACTCCCAGCACCAGAATCCATCGTCTTCCAGCTTTTGGTTGAGCACTGCTACCAAGCCCACAGCAACAGGTTGAGTGAATCCATGTACTGATCTTGCTGCTGGAATGCCAAATATGATTAATTCATACTAAGCCTTCTCTTTTGGCAGGCTTGTTTTGAGTGGCTTATTTTCAGCTCTGCTTTTCAAACATGTTCATTATGTTTTGACAATGCATAATTGCCCAAAATATCCCCCTTTAACTTTACCTTTATGCAAAGCATCTGACATACCAGGCGATACTTTCATTATTTATATGATGATAGTCACAGTCAGTTATGCTGCTTCTTATGGACTGGAGGGATCAGTGGTTGGAGACAGTTCCCATCTAAGGGATAAAGGTCAGAGCAGGGAGTGAAGGCCTTCGCTGATGGACTTCTGATAAAATATTTTGAATTGACTGGATTCAGGCATGGGCTTTGCGCTGCTGTTCTGGCTGACTTTCAAAGTTCTTGGAAAGTGTGCCCGTGCCTCTGAGTTTCTGTGCCAATTCTCTAGCCGTTCTGCAGGTCAGAAGGGCAACTTTCAGATGTTCTACTCGCCGTGTGGAGAGTTATAATTCATAGCATGGGCCTAGTTAATAACCTGATTAATTTATTTATACCTGGCCTTCAGCCACAGAGTGCAAAATAAGAATCCTGAAGCAAGTGTCAGTGCACTTGCTCATGAAACACAAGGCACAAACTGGCAATTTTTTTCAAACCTAAATTCAACATCAATATTGATGGGGGAGAATGCTCAATGCCTACATATATTTAAGAACTAGTGTAGCACTACAGAAGCAGTCTCAAGTGAAAAGCCATCATTGCCTAACTAATCTCTCAAAAAAATAGATAGGAATAGAAATGTGTATTGTGGGTTTTAATGCCTAGTTCTCCAGTTATGGTGAAATCTGAAGGAAAAAAGAAAGCTCTCAGACATTTGTACATCAAATGCTAGCTTAACTGTTTCCTTTGCTTGAGAATAATTTTATTTTCCTTCAAGGCTGATCCTTTGTTGGTCCTAGGCTTCTTATTAGCACTGTGACTTTCAGTGACATGTGTTCTTTAAGACCTGTAAACAGAAATATTTCTACTGCCAAGAAAAAAAGGGTCTTAAAATTCACATTTTCAAAGTTTTGCACCCCCTTGAATTTGCATAAACACATACATACAAACCCCTAAATCCTTTTTGACATGCTTTTATTTTTCTTCTTGAATTTTTCTTTCTGTACAACAAACATTATAAAGGCATCAGCTAGAAATACTTATTCAGTAGGTCTTAGGTTTAGCTCAAAGGAATCCGAACATTTTAGAACCAAAAATACAAAAGGTGATTGCTTCTGTGAGAAATGGGCTGTGTGTAAAGCGCAGCAAGAGGCTAATTCTTTTCTCTGTCACCGACAAGCTCTCCAAACCTGGACAGGTTCAGAGCCAGAGGGACTGGGTTATTGAGACATGCTGAGCTACCACCTGTCTGCTGAGCCACGTCTCTCAGCTCATTTAATTTGCAGTGTCAAGCATATTAGCCTATGTGACCACAAACATGGTGAAAACACAGGACAAGAAGACAGGCTTCATTTCCAAATTTCAGCTTGCTGTTTGATTCAGGACCACGGGGGCTCAGAAACTCCTCAGAAACTGGTAAGCAGGATAGATTTTTGTAAAGTGGAAACAAACAGATACTGCTAAAAGACACTGCAGCCTATGTGCTTCCAGATCATGAAACACAAAAAATTTTGTAGAATAAGTAATTAAGACTTACAGAGCTGTTTTCAAGCTTTCTGTTTTAGGTCTGAAGACAGGATAAGGATCCTTTCCCACCTTATCCTAAAGCACTGGATATCATCAGGTATTGACTGCAAAAGGAAAAACATCATTTTGCAGCTATACAGAACCGTAGAGCACCCACAACTTGAATACTGTGGGCAGTTTTCATGCTTGCATCTAAAAAAGGACAGAGTGGACTTTAAAAAAAAGTACAGAGAAGGTAACTAAAATTATTAAGGGGATGAAGGAGCTGCAGACTAGCTGGGATTTCAGTCTGGGGAGGCTTTGGGGCATATGGCTGAGGTGTACAAAATCATGGAGATAGTGGTTAAGGTGAATGCAGAAATATTCTCCTTCAATACAAGAACCTGGGGAAGTAATTGAAACTGGTGAGAAACTAATTTAAATCATGTAAGATAAATTATGTCTTGATGTAGTGGGTAGTGACCTGGAACTCATTTCCATGGGAGTTAATGGAGGCATCAGCAACTTCAAAAAGGAGTAGGCAAAAAGGAATATGGCTACAGGTCCATGAACAGATGCTAAAGGGAATGGGCAGGATTATCCTGTAATTGATGTTGGTGGAGAAGGAATATGAAGGGCCCATATTCCTCATTTCCTCATATTCCTAGTTTCCTTCATATTCCTCAGAATAATTTTTTCAAGAAATTAGTTAAGCAATGATGGCTTTCCCCTTGAGATTGCTTCTGTAGTGCTACACTGATTATTAAATTCATGTATTTAGATATGTATATAAAAATGAAGGAGTCATCCTTCATAAATGTGTGTCTGGCAGGCTGCTCCTACTGTCTTTTCAGACCCAAATTCAGATGACTCCTGTGGAAATGATTCCATACTCATGGCTCTTTGAACAAGTTCAAATTTACTATTTTGTGGAAAGGCTGTTATTTCTTTCTGTGGTTCTGTTTTTACATGACTGTAATTGTCCTCAGTTAGTTCAAGCTGGGCAGATGTCATTAGGTGGCTGTGACTTACACCCAGATGGAACGACTCCAAAGGGTCCCAGTGACCTGCTGCCAGGGCTGGGCAGGCTTTGGGCAGGTACAGCAGCATGAGAACTGGCCCCAATGTAGGGCCACATCCCTGCTGCTTGCTGTGGAACAGGTTAATTTTACCAGCTGGCAGCCATTTGTGAGTGTGTTGTGGGAAGACACAGTGTGTTATCTGCATCTACCCCAATTTAAGTTGCTTGTTGGCTTGCACCACACAACTGGAAAAAGAAAGTGAGCTGGGGAGCGGGGCCAGGAGCCAAGCAGGCAGCCACGGGCACTGGACATATTTGGATTCCAGGTGACGAGCTGGACCAGTTTTCAAATCTTAGTTTTCTCTGTCTTCCTGGTGGGAGGACTTTATGAACACCTGAAACTGCTCCTCCCCATGAGAGTTTATGAAGGTAGAAACAGTTTTTGTAGTTGGCGCTTGTTTTCCCTTGGTTCAGATTTGTTGTGCTCACAGGTGTTTTTTGAACGGGCTTAATAAAGGCTTGCTGACAACCTGCGGAGTGCCGGAATCTCACCAAATTTGTGCAGTGCTGGAAGCACTGTGCAAGATGTCTAAAATCCAAATCAGGAGAACAAAAGATGAATTCTTCTCCCTGCTGCCTTGTGGCTGCGGGGGACACGTGCCAGCACAGCGTCGTTGCACAGGGCACCCCGGGGCAGCCTCATCCCAGGGACAAGGAAGGTCCCTTTACAGCACAGGATGAAAGCCAGCAGCAGGAGAAGCACTTAGAAGCCATGACAACTTATGTAAGGATGATCTGGAGCTTCCAGGGAAATGAAACAGGATTTCACCCGCTTGATCTCCTGTAATCACATAACATCTGTAATACAATCTAGAAATGAAAGACAAATGACAGCTCCCATGTCGTGCTGCTCATCTCATGGTGAAGACAACATTGAGCAGTAGCTGAAATTTGATGGACAGATTTCCCAGAAATAAGAGGATGGGAAACCAAACTAATAGCTTTTTTCTTTTTTTTTTTTTAGTTATATTGGATTAGGGCATGGCTGTGAGTATTCTGTCATCTGAGCTCAGCTTTCTGTGGGTGAATATGATTATTCCAAGATTTGAGGCTCGTATCATTCATACTGGCAGCAGGTTGAAATCAAGCAGCTCATTGATGTGGCCAGGCAGAATGGGGTAAATGATTTCAGGTTAACAGCTGATGGCTGTCACTTCCTCATATTCCCAAAGGGCTGGGAAAAAACCCCGCTCTGAACCTTTCCACTGTATTTGGCAAAGATTATTTGTGAGTCTCTACTGGGCCCAAAATATTTGAAGAGTCCTTATAAGGTATTGTCAAAATGAAAAGTAATGTTGCGTTTAATTCTGCAAATCACATGGCATTATTTGTCATGCCCAACAGACTGATCAGAATTAACTTGCAGCAAGACCACCAATGGCAAACTGCAGATACAGGGGGAGTTTTTTTTAGCAGTTTAGGCTGATGTGAGCTTAGACATTAGTTTTTCTTTTATATATTTTTTGAAATATCCAGGTTAAGCTAAATTTAGAGGGACTCGCACAAAATTAAAGTGCGTTCATGTAGTAAGTGGGTGTATACATATGGGGAAATTCGTCATGTTTACCTAAGGCCTGCCAGTAGCGACTGATACTTTGTAGTTTGAACACCCCACAGAGAAGACCAGCAACAGCACATTTCACCAGTGCCCTTAAAAATATTCTTTTGCTGACCCCTTATTTTCTATAGGTATTTTCCCCCGGCTTTTCCCCCCTCCTTTGTTCTAAGGTGTCAAAATCTTCTTTGAGATGATGCCTGGTGGATTGGCGCAGAGGGGACTGGTGCAGATTGAGGTGTATTGGGTTTGCTCGGCGTAGCTGTGGAGAGGAGAGGTGGTGGCACACCCGGTGCCAGCAGGCTCTGAAGACTCCTTGTGCGGCGTGGGGAGGAGGGATGCAGGTGGGCGTGAGACTCCTGAGCCTGAAGATGCAGAGTCTGCAATGGCTTCAAGTCAAAACACTGAATGTGAAGACCTGGAACTGACCGTGTGTCTCACAGCTTTTGGTACTCACCTCTCGGCACAATGGGGAAGGAGCCTTTCTACCAAAGCAGGCTCCATGCCAGACAGCACAGTGATTTATTCCTTCCTCCCAGCAATGCTGGCACACTGTGCAGCAGTGTGTACCAGCGGGTGCTCGCTGTGTGCTCTGTCCTACCTCTCTTCTCTTCATCCCGTCAATTTGATGCAATAGTGGATGCACATGAAAAAAGCCCTGGGCTAAGAGGGTTAATGCTGAAGCCTGTGACTGATGGAGGAACTGTGAACACCATCTATGCCCTGAACCTGGCAAACCTACGCATCCTGACTTGTGTCTCCCTGTGGCCATTGATGTCGTTCTTGACAGGAGTCAGTGTCCTACTGACATCATGCCTAACTGCCACCAAACTCCGCACTGTGTTGCAATAGGTTTGCCACCAGTGATTTGCATGGCAGTCTCAGTCATACTCCATAATCTGCCAATCAGACCCACTGGACAACATCAAATCCACAGCTTTGCCAGTCTGGTGAGACAGGCAGTGACAACATGGTCACAACTGCCAGATCCATCACTTTCAGGTGGAAAAGGGGACACCTTACTCTCTCACCTTACTTTTGGTGCAAACACACCAACACCAGGTATTGAGGCCTGTGATTTTGAACATAAAATCACACTTAACTTTAGTCTTCCTTCCTCAGATAAGAGAATAGGTCTTGCCTAAACTCTCTGACCATTTTTTCTGTTCCTGAAAATAAGCAGAGGTACTTTTTCCTAAACAGTAGCTTATAATTTGGCCTGGAGTTGTTGCAGTTCCTGGCTCTGATGCTGACAAACTTTTTCCCAAAGTTTTCTCTCTTGCAATAAGACCGCCTGCACCAAAGACGGAAGAAGGCCAAGGAATATGCTGACGAGCTGGGAGGCGTGCTGTAAGAAGACCATAGCACAGGCTGAGAGGTATCTCTGTTCAAATATCTAGTGGTTGCAACCTTTCTAGATGGCATTTTCAGAGAGAGGTTTTCAAAGGTGAGGTGTTTTGGGCTCCTTTTCAAGGCATCTGCTTCTCCAATTTGTGCAGTTTATTTCTGTCATGGCTCCATCTCTTCTCCATCCATTTGCTGGAGCCCAGGCCCAGATCTTCTGCTCAGCTCTTACAATAAATAGATTGGTAAGTGAAATCATGTTCAGTTGCCAATAAACCGCATCAAGCGGTAATAGCCATCAATTGTGGTTTAGAGGTTCAGGCTGGACTGTAAGAAAAATTACTTCACTAGAAGCATCTTGAAGTGGCTCATAGGAGCTTTGAGATATCCAACCTTGGATCTTTTCAAGATGTGGCTGGACGGAGACATGGCAAACCTGCAATGGCAATGGTCCAGTTTCAAGCAGGAAGTTGGATTAAATGATCTTCAAACAATATTTCTATGGTTTTGTGATTGCCTATGTTCTTAAATTGTCAGAATGGTCCTTGAAATGTGTTTGGTCTGAAGCAAATATCAGTCTCCTGAACCATCCCCAAGCACCACTTGGGAATTAGCCTGGGCCATTCCCAATAAGCAGTTTGGATGGTGCCACCTTGTTTGTATGGGAAAGAGAATTTTATGGCATGATAACAAGGCATTCTGTACTGGTTGGACTCAGTGCCAGAATGTCCAGAAAACATATAACTAATTAAACTTCCTAGGATAGAAGTGTCGTGTCAAGGAATGTAAAGTGTCAATCGGTAGAGATGTGTTTCCTGCTTGGCTGTGTCTCTGGTAAAGGCAATCACATTGTGGCCATTTTTCTAGCTTTGACAGAGGGCTAACAAAATATGCACTTATTTACTGAAGCACTTGGATCACTAGTTTATTACTTTAAAAGTTCTTTAAAGGATGAAAATGACAATCATTTATCACTGCTGTCAAGAGGGTAATCTAGTTGTGATCTTGCAGATATGTTTCTGAGTATTCCGTAGCAAAATAAAATTTGTCATTGTCTTTCTTTATAGAGATGTAGTGTGATGTTAAATTCAATTAGGATATACAATAAGAGGGGGTGCTGTAACATAATAACTTGATTTCTAAGACCTGAAGTTTATTTTCTTGAATTCTTGGTGAGGGCTTTCTAGTCAAATAAACATGAGACTCTGGTAGTCTTTGTTCATGAAGTAGTCGAGTTCATGGGCTCCAGGCTACGTGTGTCTGTAAGCAAGGTGGTAATTCAGTGCTTTGCACTTATGAATGTAGATATTGTTATCATTTTACTTCTAAGTGGAGTCACAAGAATTCTCTTTCTGGATCAGACCAGGAGAAAAGTCATCGTTTTGTCACAGGCATGGGCTGGGCTCAGCATCAGGGGGAGCCTGAGATTCTAGAAACCAGTGGACACAATATTTGGTACCAGATGGTGAAGAAAAAACTGCAAAGAGCCCTGCAGCAAAGGGTCTGGAGTGAGAGATCAGGGAAATTCCCAATACCCACATCTAGACCTTGTTTTTCTGACCTTTACCAGTGGGTTTACATTGCATCCAACAAGTCTCCTCTGTTTTTGTTGATGTTCGCCATTAGCAAATGTTGAATGCAGATGAGGTCTGTCTCTAGAGTGCTGTGCTCAGGCTAAGAGGGAGAGCACAGTGCCTTTGGGCACAGCTGGCCTGTGTCGCTGTCATGGGGAAGGAAGGCAGAGCAGGCTTGGCCCTGGGCAAAAGGTCATGCAAGCAGGCTGGTGCTTAAAGCTACGGGTAAAATCTGCAGGCAGACCTGCCTCAAATGATTCTCAGTTACCATTTGGATCTGAAACTGGGAAAAGCGGACGTTTGTGCAAGCACAGCATTAGCCAGCTCTTCCTCCTAACACCCTTCTGAAGAAGAAACTTTTCTTGCCATTCCATAGCTGGTGAAGTCAGAGCAGTGAGGTTACACTTTCTCCAAAGGCACAGGGGGAGTTAGTGGGAGGGCTTGAATTACAACCTGTCTCTTCTGCGTCCAGCCCTGAGCTTAGCCCTGCAGAGCATACTGCCTCCTTCTTCATTTCCCGTTTTCTTTGTCCCGACACATAGTGATGGATGGTGAGAATGGTGAAAACTGGTCATCGGGTCTCCTCTCCAAGTTCAATCCCACAGATCTTTTATATTAGCCACATTTATCATCCTGTATATTCATTCGATTAGTGACATTTACTTTTGATCGTAATGCAGCATTGAGCTCAGCAGGGCATTTTTTTTTTTTTGAGGTGTTTTAGTCTTTTTAAAATAAAAAAAAGATTTTTTGTAGTGGCACTTTGCAAAAGAAACATTTTCAAGTAACATATAATTATACTCTACAGTTGTCAAACAGAACAGTGGTTAAGTGGCTGTTCAATAACATGCAGTAGCAATGCTATATCAGGTACTAACACTGCTTATCTTTTAGCTACAGTGTAATTATTCATATTTTAGGCAAAGTACTGCATTTATTCCCACATGAAAGTGCTGCTGTAATGTGGGAAAGTATTTTCATATCATAATGCTTATAAAAGTTCATATGCATGTGAGTGAAAATGAACATGTCAATCACCCTAGAAAGAAAATGGAGAATTGCTCATCCTTTCTAAAATCAGTAGTTTAAAAAAAAGTACAAGTGTCTTAGAGGCACCTAACTCGTGTGTTCTGAAAAAGTTCTGAAAACATACTGTCTTCCCCCACTTTATAGAGTAATAGGAGGGCTATAAAAGAAGATGATGCTTGAATGTAGAGGGCAGCAGAACATAGTAAAGGCCATTCAACATTGCTCAAACTTGTAAATGAGTGATAGTATTCAGTTCAGCACGTTTTTCATAACACCCTAAATTAAACATCCAAGATTTTTAGAAGACTGTGTTTGGGTCTAGAAAAAAAAATACACTGGAAGAGCTAAATCATCTCTTAAATTCTTGATGTCAAGGTGTGTTTTCTATTGTGTTTTGAAACCTGGATGTACTGATAAGACTTAGCAAAGAATGCTCCACACATAGTGTTTTGTGCATCTTAAGTATGTGTTTCTATAGGTACTAACTTCCTTCACTGTTTTTCAGGATGAGAGTGTGGGAATTTGGGGAATGCAGCACTCTCCTCAGACACTGTGCATACTTGCACCCTTGTTACTTCTCAGCACCAGCAGCCTCCTTATTACACAGGAGCAGAGATGCAAGTACACAGACTAATATGATAGCAATTTAAAATGCTCATTACTAGAAGTATAGGGAAAATATTGTTAACATTTATAAGAATTTTGAATGGTTGCTCATAGAAAGTATTTCTTTACCAAGCATTTCAGTGAAAGCATGTTTGCAAAACAATGTGTTTTCTATGTCTGAATACTTGTATTCATGTCAAAAACATGGTAGCTGCGGAGGAACAAGAATGCTGGCTGCTTAGATGGTTGCTATATATGTTGTTATGCTTGAATCTCTAAAAAGATCTGTCTGGGGAGAGGAAACAGTATCGTGTGAAACGTAGCCAGTCACACGCCAAACAGAGATTAGCTACCTATTTATGGATTACCTGAAACGGACATTTATGTATTCTTCCCTTATTCTCAAGAATAAGTGACACTTTCATACAAGACAGTATTGTTTGCAAAGAGGATAACGGCTTAATGTGTCAGATTTATTCACAGTGAATCATTCAAAACAACCTTACTCAGTTGTTTTTTTTTTTTTTCTTGGAATAAAGAGCTGCTAATAGGTGAAAAGGAAGGTTTATTGTCCGAAACATGGAGCCCAAGATACTGGTTGAAAGTATAGCTGAATTCTTTCATATGTACATAGCTGCAGCAAATGTGCAGAAGTTTTATTTGGTATATTAATCTTTCAGAGGTACAGCATCAGATGTCAACTGCCTGCCTTGCTATACTGTGTCCTGAAATGAGTAATATTATCTGTGAACCTCAGTTGTGGCCTGTGTATTCCTAACAAAATAGGTACTTTTTCATAGCTTTAGTAAAATGTGGTGAATGTTCCAGACCAGAAAGTGAGTTGCTGACTTGCTGTATAGTGGCAAGCAGACCTTCTCTAGTGCTAATTCTCCTAACTCCAAACATTAGGTAAAATCAGAAGCTAACTAAACTAGAAACAAAGTGCTGCCACTTACTGAGTCAGCTGGTAGCTGGTGACAGAACTATCTCTATATGGGATGAGCAAACTCTTACTCCCAGGCTTCAGTTTGAATCATTAGGTTGGATATCACTAACAGCATAGCATCCGCAGCCTCACACCCATCCTGTCAAAGATGGGAGAGTAAGAGGTTTGAATATCAGAGAGAATTAACAGAAAATTTTCTGGCTGATTCTTCCTTCCCTTGAAGCTCACAAGGTAGTTGCTGAATGGGCTCCTGCAGCCTTGCACTCCACATTAAATAAGTATGAACATCCCACCAGTTTTTCCACACCTATGACATATTCACAGCAAAACTCCCTTGTAAGAATCACCTGTAACTTCAGCTCAGCTTCCCTTTTCTCCTGAGGAGAGTTTAAAGTGTCCAAATTACCTGGGGCTTTCTGGGAGCTCTTTTTGCAGAAGGAGAGCAGAGTCACTTTTAGCCCTTTGACATCAATTCCCTCTTCCTTCTCTCCACCCGTGGCCCTCTGCTCATTTAATTACTTTGCTCCTCAGCTAGGAAGAAGTGAGCATTTGGCACCAGAATGGCTAAGTGCTCCCAAAGTGCCATCAGTCGGCTCTGAGGCTGACGGACAATGGAAGACCAGAGGCCTTGGAGACAGATCTTGGGGAAAGAGGTCTTTCTGCTCTGTAGCCCTGATCTGAGGCTGGCTCAGTTCTGTAGAGACAGAAGCTGACACAGCAACGTGCAGACTGTTGTCTCTGGCAGAGTTGCCCCTGAAGTATTAAGTGCAATCAAACATAAGTCAGCAGGGCTCTATAGTTCATTTCTCAGTGGTATTCTACTCAATTGTGCTTAATTTTTTTATATGTTTCAGAAGCATGGTAATAAAGAGATATATCTGTGCAATGTCATCTTTTACTTCTTTGAATACATCCCCTCTAAGCAAATTCAGTAGCATGTGTCCAAAGTAAAGCATAAAGTAAAATCAAGCACCTCAAAAACAGAAAGATAAATCATTTAAATGCTAAGTGAGGCATAATTCTGAGTTTGGACTGACAAATCCCCATACTTGGCGCATCAGTTATTTCAATAGGTGATTCAAAGATGAAGAAGGTCATGACCTGAAGCTGTTTAAAAATCAATGGTGAAGCAGTTTAGCAAGCATGCTATTTGCTTCTTGAGCTTTCACATAATGAATGATTAATTAAAAAATATATATAGTAAAGATGAATAATTTTAAACTATTTTCTCTTAACAACTAATCTCTTTATTTTTCTCCTCTTAAGGATCGTTTATTGGCCTCACTTGATTTTTACTTAAGTTTGAAAATGACCTCCTTATATTGGTTCTGGTAAGAATTTTCTGTGTGACAAGATCTAAAATTTACCCCATTAAGCACAGTGCTGAAACTCCTAGGTATTTCAGTAATAGGACTTCGGGGTAACTGTCAATGTGGTGAGAATAGTCCTAAGTGCCTGGTGCTAATGTGCATCCATGTCTGTAGATTCAGGCCCTGGAGGACCATAAATGGCTATACCATAGAGTTATCAAAACAAGAAAAACATGCATTATTTATCTGCTAGAGTGGAACTGGAAGGAGTTACAGTAAGGCTGGATAGTACCTGAAATATATCCTTAGTGCCTAATCTTAATCTAAATTGTACTTTCATCCGTCCCATTTGAGGAGCCAAATTTGAACCACAATTTGACAGCAGAAAAATGTTCCTATTGGCCTAAATAATCCTTTTTTCTTTCCTGCAGACTGCGGATTCAAGGGCTCTTGCTGTAGTGATTTAACAAACATACTGGCCTAGCATAATCATCATTGGGAGGTCTGATATCTTCACTGTGACTTCTTCCATGCACTGAATCTTGGGCAAAATCTTGGGCCTTATCTTTGAAACACCTCTCAGAAGTTTTGGACTTGAGCTGATCTGAAAGGTTGTGTGAACATAAAAGATGAAATGTGGCTGGGAACACATTTTCTTTAGCACAGTGTTGTCTGCGGAGGGGGCAGCTCCTTTGCTAGCTTTTTCCATATCCTCATGTATGGTCCATTATATGCCCTATATGCACAGCTAATTATTTTACCAGGCACACGGTTTTGCCTTCTGGCTGGAGCGAAGGTGAACAAACACCAACCAGTGTGTTGCTTAATGTGGTAGCAGAAGGGACGCTGATATTCTGGGAATGAGAAAGCTGCGAGGATTTCTGCAGAAGAGAATGAGTGGCTAATCACAGCTCCCAAATCCCTCTGAGCTTTGTGCATCCAGCTGCTGAGGTTATGGTGATGAGGCTGGTCCATTAAGAAAGGTTTTCAGAAATGTCAGTCAGCTTTGTTTAACAAACAGAGCTTACTGACAAGTCTCATGGCATAATGGAATGGGAGGAGGCTGAATGTGACCTATGTGAAAGGTTTTTGGTCTGAAAACTGCGGTAAACAACAGCAACACAGAGACTATTTGTGTGATTGAGAACTCACTCAGCTTCAAACCATACAACCAACTTACCTGGCACTACTGTCTCAACAGAAAATGGCCAGGCTAGCGGTGACAGCCCAGCTAGTGTTTGGAGTTCAGATAGCCCTAAGACTGATCCCAGAAGCAGCAGCCAAGAGATCTGACCTATCTGAAAGTGCTAGCGAGCACTTGGGCTTGGCTGGCTTCACACAGAGCTTGTTTCAGCTAGCGACAGACAGAGCTCCTGGTTTTACTCTGCAGATTTTATGTACTAGCATTGCCATTTTGTGTCCTGTGATTTTGAATGCAGGCCCACAGCTGAATTTAGCTTTTTCTGCAACTTGTCAAGCAATAGCTATTTCACCTTTGTGACTCTTCTTTCACCAAAAAGGGAATAAGATCTGCCAGCTGTTACTTTAGTACCGGCAGCACAGAGATCCGTTCACATCTGTTGTCACTCTGTGCTGCAAGCTCTCTGGTGGGTGTTGCCTGGCTGGTTTTGTCCAGCTGACTCAAGATGTGATAAAAGATGTGCGTTCACCCCTGCTGAGGAGTAAATACAGAAGCTGATGGAAAACAGAAACAGAAAATGAACCCCTCTTTGTTCCCCTTTCTGCTTGTATGGAACAAGGAGAAAAAGGGGTAGGTAAAAATATATATTACAGAGATGAGGAACAGCTTATGTGATTATTGACCTTCTGCTCTGGTCCAGTGCAAGTTTCCCTCCTGTTACTCACTGCTAGGATGGAGAAACAAAATGCCTGTTTTATTATGGCTAGGCAGAGGTCAGGCCAAAACTCATAAACTGATTGCGAGGTCTGGGCTGAGAACACACAGGGGTCCCCACGCCTGCTCAAATTAGTGCTTATACACACTTTATACATCACTTTCTATAAAGTGGAACAGAAGGGGAAAAGAAGTCCACTGCTCGGTAAGACCTTCTCTGGGAAGTGGCAGAGCCATACCCCAATATTTGCTATGAACTAGGTGGACCAGAGGGTGGAAGCTAAATTTCCCACAACTTGAGTACTTTTGCTGTTGAGCTACTGATGTTGATAGGAAGGCAAATGCCCACTGCTGTTTTGCTATGAGTGGCCCCCATGGATGCTGCTGAAGCAGTACGCAGCCTGGTGTGGAGCTGGTCTGCATAGCTTGCCCTGAGGGACCTAAATACATGAAGCAGGTGGCCAGATACATGTCACCGTGGTCACCTTCGTCTTGAGAGGGTGAACTGACTCCTGCAGAGCTCTGCGTTGCTGAAAGCAGGCTGGTTTTGGTCTGAGGCTCTCTCTGTAGTCTCTCTACTACCTGCATATAAGTACTCCTTTCTGGTTCACTGTGATTACTTTAGAGAAATGAATTCTCAATTAGAAAACTGACTAGTTGCCAAAGTTGGCTTATATTCACACACAGGTGCATACCTTTGGGCCTGGATTTTCTTTTTATAAACACAGATAAAAACATGCTGAACTATTTTTCCCTCTTATTCATGCTAACAATATGGTATTGTTATTTTCTCTTTCATTCCCTGGCCATCCATTACTGCTTTGCTGTTTGACAGTCCCAACATACACAGTAAATAAAAATAGTGGGACCAATTTAAGCATAGGCAGAGAGGCAGCTGCCTGTGGTAACAGGCTGTAAGTGGTGGTAAAATGGTGATGGTGAAGGAAAGCCAGCATCCTGCCACTGACTTTGCCAGGGCTGGAGCCTTGGAGAACCAGGCTTGCTCTTGAAGGAGGCATGAGGGCTAAGGAGGCAAAGGCTCCTGCTAGGAAAAAGGAGTCTGTGTCCTAGATGAGATTTTTCAGCTGATGAGAGGCAAGAGATCTCTGCCCTCTACCTGTCTTACCCCCAAAATGCACTGAGCCCCCTCTTCCAATCTGGCCCTGCTCTGCCGCTCTGTTCTGTCCCAGTCCTGAGAAGCCATGAGTCAGCTTTGAGAAATAACAAGATCATCTAACTATATTCCTTGTTATGTTTTTTGATCTTAAATAAAAATACCTCAACATTAAGAGCTCAGTCCTGTTCCTCCTGAGTCTCTGGTGAGAGGAGCCTGGTATTGCTCTCAGGACGTGGTCTGCATCTCAGATGCCTGAGACCATATCTCTTAAGAACAGGAGAAAGAAAATGCAACTCCCTACCATACTGTATTAACAAACTATTAAAGACTGTATTTTCCTTGGCTTTCATTGGTAGTGTTAATGTGATACAAGTATGACCTAATGGAGAGAAAATCAAATCCTATGGATTCTCAAAGTCATTGTGAACCCTGGCTTTGCTGGTGAAGAGTTACTCCTGTCTATGGCTTCATAGTCATTTTTCTGGCTCCTGCAGTACAGGATGCATTTTAAATTTCTACCACAAATCCATAAAGAAAAATATTTATAGCGCCTGTGGTAGGTAATAATTTCAGATATTTATTAAAAAACAAAACCCCATGCAATTCTTCTTCTTCTAATATAAATAAATTTCAACCCTCTAGTTTTTAAAGAGTAAGCAACATCACAGGGAATTTTGATGTTTAATCTTCTATGTTCATAGTACTCTCAAATCAGCTAACATCCATCTGCACGACAATCTGCACAAATCACTGCACGACCAGGCACCAATGCCTATTTTCAAGGTTGCTCACGTTTTTGATGTGATAAATCAGTTTGATTTTGAGAGGTTTTTATAGTGACGGGACAGTTTCCACGGAGTTTGCAGAGTTTGTTCCACCTTGGTGTTTAGCTGGAACTTCATCTCAAAAGACAAATTTACAAAGATTTTTCTGAGTCTGGATGTTTTCAGAATTTTTTTTAAAAAAGGGTGGGGGCATTCACCTGTTTATCTGAGAAAAACACAGCCAGTTGGAATCTCAGAAGAAAGTTGTACGGTTGTACACTCCAGAGAGTTTAAGTGATCTGAAACATTATATTTTCTGTGGCTTATTTTAGCACCTCTGATGACCAACATGGAAACATTTCCTGAATTTTACCCATTGTGGCAGAAGCATCTGTTGAAGACATTGTTGAATTAGCATTATAATTGCCATATATTTTTATAGGCTTAGTATGGCTGTACTCTCGAGGAAATGGAACTAAAAGACAATTTTTATTGCTTAATGCGTAGTTACACTTTGAAAGAATGTTGGTAACAAGTTCCAGTTCAGATTAATTTTACCTGGTCCAAAACTGGAGTTATAAGACCTAAAACTATGCAAAATGGCTGGACTAGCCTATACTAGAGAGGAGGGAATGGGAAGTGCACAGGTCTGTGTGCAACCCAGTCCCTGTGCAGAAGATGGGTACTTGCCTGAAGATGCTATGAATAAGCAGTATTTTGCTGTGTGGAAGCTGAATTGCCATTTTTTAACCCTGCCGTTGTCCCTGAGAGCACCAAGTGTGGGTGCTGGACCAATCATGGACCTGCTGTCATTGCATTGCCATCCTCAGGCAGTGTCAGTTTGGTG
This sequence comes from Burhinus bistriatus, assembly GCA_013397275.1. NCBI lineage: Eukaryota > Metazoa > Chordata > Aves > Charadriiformes > Burhinidae > Burhinus > Burhinus bistriatus. The sequence continues at coordinate 550,147 of VYXH01001022.1, read as the reverse complement.
CTTACAAACTCAAGACTTTGCTTTTCCTGTTGGTCCCTGAGCTTAGCATCACTACTGGGTTATCGCAGTGGAAATGTAATCCCTAAAATTTCTTGGGACTGCCTAGTTCACTGCATTTGGATCTTTTCATATAACTGAGATGCTATTGGTAATCATTTATTTTGGCCCTGATGGGACAAATATTGCAACATTATCAATCAAGCTCTGACTCTTGAGGGGAAAAAAGCAAAACTTTATCTTGTACTGGTAACTGTGTTTTCATCTCAAGAAATACAACATTTATAAATTCTCAGTTCATTAGCAACTTCTTCCCTTTTTAAATATCTGTTAACAGATATTAAAAAAAAAAAACCACCAAAAAGCAGAAAATACCTATAAGAATTCCTGACCTTGGTTTTGACTGTGGCAACTCCACCTGGGTAACTGAGTTAACCAGAAAATATACCCTTATCAAATCCCCACACTTACCTGCCTTGCTGCTGAGCATTTTTGAGTTCATATGCTTAATCTTGGGAGACAGAAGTGCTGACTATGTAGTGTCATGAGGAGAAATTGGTGCAGGAATGCCTCAAGGTACCGAAGTGGCTAGGGAAGGACACAGGATGTGAGTGGAAGAGCCCAAACACCTGCTAGGCCATACCAACATCATTGCTAATAAAAATGTATTACATATGGGTTTTCTGAGGTATGAAATATTTTGGGTAAGAGAAGGCTGTGTGGGATCCTTCACAGCTGGAAATGGTCTCATAACCTTTTGCATAAACACTAGCTCCCGCATAGGTATTTCACTCTTAACAAACAAGTAATATTAATATAGATGAATAATAAGAACTGTTTTTCTAGTCCTTTAAAATTTCCTTTCTGCCTTGGGAGCTTTCATCACAGCAAGTGAATCTCTGAAGCTACTGCTGGTGTTGTGGGGTGGCTGGTTTGACTGGGAAAACAGTAGCTACCAATGTACTTTATTTTTCTCTGAGACCTTCTGAGGCTCAGCTGGGCAACAAGAGTGGGGTTTGGTACAAGCTGTACCTACTTATGTTATTTTGTTGGATTGTATAGTTATTTTTGAGAATATGTCCTGTAAAAGGTGAGGGTATGCCGGGCTGGGCTGGAACATGCATAGATCAGAGTTGCTTCCTCTCCATTTGCCTGTGTGGAGCCGTGTTGTAGCTCTGACCTAGGTTTAATGAAAAGGGAGTTTAAATTCTATGGAATTTAAATTATTTTTGTAATTAATTTTAAATTCTTCAGAATTTAATTTGCATAGAGGGTAGATCAAATATGCATAATCTCTCTGTGGTCTGTAATACTGAGACTTGCAGCCAAATAAGTAATGATGAAGAATGAATTCGCTTTATCTGCCTGTCACAAGGCAGGGATGTGCAAGAATCAGCAGAAGAGAAGGAAGGGAACGAGGTATGGACAGTGGCCATACAATCTGTTAGAGCCGTCACACTTCCTCCTCGGACCCTCAGAAGTTTTGTTGAGATGAGTTCCCAGAGCATGGAAACAGAGATTGCATGATCCACAGCACACTCTTTTGAAAGTTGCTGCAGAAACAAGCCCTGATACTTCAGCATATTTTGAATGCCAGATATGATTTATGAAATGAGACTTCAAGCCTTATTTCCTTTTATTACTGAATAAAAGTTTTTCAAATGCTTATTAAGATAACCTGAGAATCAAGGAGGAAAACAATGAATCAGTCACAAAAAAGAAATGAATCTTGAAGAGAATCCTAAAAAAGAAGCACTTATCATTCATGCTTCTTCATTTATCTCTCCAGGCTGAGTTACGGTCCAATCTGCGTGACTGATGCTGCCTCTGAACAGTCTTATTCCCCACCTCCTGCCTTGCCTTTCCCAGGTTAGTCACGCCACCTGCCCAGAGAAGTCGTGGAGGTGGAGCTCCTTCAAGGTGATGCAACAAGGTTTCTCTCTCTTTCCCTATTACCATTCATACTGCAGCCAGTTCAAAGAGTGAACGTAAATCAGTGCACTCAGCTGCCAAAATCAAGCAAACCTGATGGACTATTCCGTGTTGTCTTTCATGATTAAGTTATTTTGTGACTGTGGATTCTTAGGCTGCTGTTACAACAAGAAAAAAAGCAATTTCTCCAAGTGAGGAGCTGAAAGACAAAAGCCAGAGATGTTCAGTTGATCCTGGTCTTCACCCAGAAACACTTGAATGTAATGGCTGCAAGCTAAAAGATATTAAGCCCTTCTTAGGCAGTGTGGTTTGCATGCTATGTCCAGGTCAGGTGTGCAGTACTTATTCCTGTCACCCAGGTACCCCCTGGTGAATGATCATCATCTGCTCGACCTTTTTTATCTCTTCTTTAGTTTAAAACTATTTTGTTCCTATGAATCTTCTGTCTCTCATTATAAAAGCACTACAGAAAAATAAATTGCTTGCTGTGCTCATCTGTATGTTAGCTCAGAGATTGATGTTTCCAGCTCACAGCGTCAGTAACAAACTGAAAATTTTGGAAGTGTTTCTGCAATGCGCTAATGGATAAGCTTCTGCTCTTCATCCTGCTCAGTGCAGGACTGGACTAACGTTGCTGGGAATTAATCTAGAGCTATGTTTGAAAAAGTCAAGAAGAGAAGTGGGGCTCTAAAAAGTTAGCTGCTTACCTTCAAAAGTGTTAGCTTCAGTTTCTGTAATAGCGACTCCAGCACTGGACTCCCTCCATTCTGTAAGGCACTTGAGAAAGAGCTATCAAAGGTAACTGGAGCTCCTCCTCTGCACTAAAAGTGCAAGACCTTTATAAGACTCTGTGTTTATTCTCAGTCTTCATTAATAATGGAAACCTGCAGAAAAGAAAAAGGACACCCATAACATGTCTCAGGTGTGATGCAAGCTGGCTGTTCACTTACTGCTGTTGGGCACAGGGATGTGTATGGTCAGGAAGGCATTGGGACCCTGGGGTTGCTGTCAATGCTCTTTGGAGGGAGGCTTTCTAAGAGTTCTGCCAAGTTTGGAAAATGTAATCAGCAATTAAATTGCATTAAATCTGAAAAGAAGAATTAAACCCCCAGTTTGGGAAATACTGGCTTGGCGAAGAGCAATTCAGCACTTAACTGAGTCTCTGTGTAAGTATCGGAGCTTAGTTGTCTAAAGATGGCCTCGTGGAGTTTTTGGGATTGATCATCTACCAGGCTGCACTCGTTATTCTTTCCTCAGCAAGGACTTTGCTATCAAACATTGGCACATACCTCCTGTGCAGTGCACACGCACAAACACAGAGGCAAACATCTTTCGCTTGTATAATATAACAAAGGTATCTCCCAGTTTTTGACAAAGGTTGCTCTGAACTCCTTGTTCCACCTGTCGAGCCCTGTAGCTTGAATACCTCCTGTACCTTGGCTTGGCTTCTGCTGTCAATACGTAGTTTCCCATTGAAAAGTGTTTCTTTTTAGAGTTGTCAGAGAGAACAACAGAGTCTCCACACCTGACAACAACAGTGTCATCCACATCTTTGCCCAAGGCCATAGGTGAAATACTGAAAAGAAGCCAAAATTTACCATGAGAGTTCTTGAAAACTGAAGAAATATTCCTTTGAAAAAGCCGAACAACTGACTTAATTGCTGAAATAAAAACTAACTTTTATTATCTATACTCTTTATTTAAAACCTCAGCCTTGAAGTAACCATATGCTGAACTTACCCCTGAAACTAGTGGTGACTTTGGCATGTAAAACTACAATACCACAGCAGCTAGCAAGACTCCAGTGCAGCATCATATATTCTTCCTCTTGTGATTTTAGATATTATTGACAGTGCTACTATGAATTAAAATCTTCTGAGGCTGGATCCAAGCTCTGCTGCAGACCTATTCTATTGCCTACTTCACAATGGCTTTAGAGATCCTGCATACAGAGACAGTGGGACAGAAACCTTAATGCAGTATGCACAGATTATCCGGAGCTATGTTCTATTGCCATTAAGTTAGTAATAACTCCTGGTACAGGAGTGAGACCTTAGAAATTCCTGGGTTTAATGTTATATACAAATAAATATTTTTATTATATCACTATAAATTCAGTTGAAAAGCCAGACTGAATGGCATGCTACCACAATTATTAATTAAAAAACCCCAAACAGCAAGTAAATAACCAAATAATAAATCGTATTTAAAAGTATATTGACTATATTGATTGGACAGAAATGGGCAGGATGGGAAAAACTCCATGTCTTCAAAAGGAAGAAAAACAAATTATGACAATTTCAACTACATAGTCTGCAAAGGTCAGCTGTACTTTCATCTAATTAGTTTTTGCCATATTTTAAAAATACTGAAACATGTATAAAGGCTTGGGGAGATGACGTGAGTTTAGCCTATGTCCATATAGATTTTATACGTATACTGTGGCCATCATAAATACAATACTATGCAACACAACACAATACGATAATACAATATTGTGCCCCAAATTGTCACAGATGAGATCCTCTTCCTTATATTAGAGCACCATTTCCCCCCTAAAACTAAATGCCAGAAAAAAGCAGTTGATTTCTTCAAATCAATGAAGCTGTCTCATCTACCTGCCCAGCACCACCATGTGCATTTGTGTCTATGTGCATTTTATGTGATGTATTACTCGAAAGGGACTGTCAGAAGGCAATATTTGCAGGAGCAAAGAAAAGAGGTTTTAGGGATATGAAATCACAGCAGACATTCCAGTTAACCCATTAAGAAGAGATGTGACCTTTAAATGGAAGACTGATACTTTGGAGGCTGACATTTGATTTCCCAGTGTGCTCTCAGTGTGTTGTAATTTGCTACAAAACAATGAGTGGCATTCATCTGAGGCTAAAAGTTTCTTTTGGAAGTGCACAATATGCTGTGAAAACAGCAATTGCATTTTATGACTTGCAATATAGTTGAAATTCAACGTGCTAGTGAAATTATCAGAAAAGGAATGGGAATGGGTTTATAAATATTGCATGAGAGGAGCTGTATAAACAAACAAAGAAAAATTTATGGTTACAGACATATTACTCCTTTTATTAAAGCAGTATTTATTCATACATTAAAAAAATCACATTGAAATATTAAAATTTAGTCTAAGCTGGGAAAACAGAAACAATAGCTGTTTCAGTCTCTATTTTTGGTGTCCTTTCCCTCATCACTGTACAGTTCATACACTGCTGAGCATAAATCTCCCTCTGGATGTGGCTCCTCGTGTTGTGGGAAATCTTTATAAACACTCTGCCCGGCCTCAGGTCAGGAAAGGAACTGTTACTTGCAGGGCACATCGGTTCCTACAAATGATGGATGCTCAAATCTCAAAAGAAAGGTGGGAAAAGCCCCAGGGATAAGAGCCTGGTTGCTCTTGCAGGTGAGCAGAGGTGAGGTTTTTTCCTTAAGGCGCTATTTCCCACCCAGTGAACTTTGAGAGGCACTTCCAGTGCCTCTTCTGTTGCACTTTCTGGGAATAAAATGGTATTTCCCTGCAGGGATGCTGCTGTGGTTGGATATGTGCATCGCCGATGTGTGACTCAGTTTTTTCATTGGATTTCAGCGAGGGTCTGTTGGCAGATGACCACCGTATTTTACCTGCTGCCTCACCAGGGGGCAGTCCGTCCCCCAAGCCGTACCAGTGCCCTATAAGCATGGCAGTCCTTTCCTTGGGCTCACTGCCTCCAGGGTCACACCTTCACAAGCTTATCCTTTGCCAGTCTGAGACACTGGTCCTCCTATGAGGTACTGACCATTCCTCCATCAGTAGCTTGTTTTTAGAAATTCAAAACAGAGGATTAAAAGTTTTTCCCCGTTTTCTGTTGTTGATTTTTTGACGGAGCAAGCTCTAGAAGAGCCCGGTTGTGTCACCTCTGAGAAATAGAACAGGCTGTGTTTTAAGCCCATGTTCCTGCGATCATCACCGGGGACTGCAAGGTGATGCTCCTCTGCTTGGAGTTTGCATCCTCAGCTCCTCTCTCTAAACTAGCCATTTACACTAGCTCACCCCCAGCAAAGGTGGAGCTGATGTTCTGCCCAGCACTTTCTTTACCTAGTAGCTGAGTTATTAGGAACTGGCAAATGGTCAGTGATGGACAGAGGGGTAGAAGCTATCTCATTTGAGGTTCAGGGATGCTTGTTCCCTTCCAGAGCAGCTGTGGAGCCCACGTTCTGGGGTGTCTTCTGGACTTGGACAGGAGATGGGGCAATAAAACTGACAGCATACAGCCACTGAGGGCAGGCAAGTGGAAAGAGAGCAGGGTGGAGATTCTCTGTGCACACTCCACCCTGGGAGCGCTGCAGGTGGACCCAGGGAGAAATGCAGGTTACTGGGACCATGGGTAAATCCATGCTGGGATTGGAAAGGAGCTGGTGACCATTGGTGTCTCTGACAGCTGTAGGGACCACAGGGCAACAGAAAGGGTTTCACTGAATTATATATAGAGTTTCAGTTTTTGTATCTTTTCTCTTTTTTGGGGCTTGTTTCAGGAACATTTAGGGAAGTCAGAAAACTGGCAGATTTCAGAGGGGAAATGTCAGTGTTCATCACTAGTATTTTACATCTTTGTCTTGCAGGGTGCTAAACAGGTGGTGAAACTGTCAGCTTCAGGATGGTGGGTTTGTTGTTTGCTGGCTTGGACGGGTTTTTCCAGCTTTATCCACTGAGCCCTTGAAAATGTAACAGGTCTACCGATGCTGAGTGAACCAGCATGTCATATCTTCTCAGGCCATTAGTACCTCTGGGTTTTTGACAGCCAGGATTGTTCTGTAATTATTTTCCATCTCTACATGGTTGTTAAATGCTGTTATTCAACACAAAATGTTTCTCAAAATGTTTCTGGATTGTTTCATTAGTAATAATAGATTATTTTCCCAAACAAACAAAGCAGAAGCGAGCTTCAATGTCTCTGAAATTATTACAAAGGTAATTATATTAGTTCCACTAGTGCCAAATAGCATTTACAGTTATTTTTTGTGTCCAATCCAGTTATTCATTTTCTTTAATAATTTACAATTTGACTGTCACCATGGCACCACTTTGCTTTGTACCTAGCAATAATGGTACTGCAGATGGGAAGCCAGCCAGGGAATGAACAATAGCACCTGAAATCTGAAGTCGTGACTAAGAAGATAATTTTGAATGAAAAAAACCAAGCACTGCCAGACCAGACTGCCAGGAGGGTGAGACTGAACTCTGGAAGCAGTGATTCCCTTCACAGCACCCTTTTGCTGGCTCCAAAAACCAATGTATTTACGGAATGCAAAAATGACTAGATTATCTAAGCCTTAAATGTGCTGAGTAGAAAAAACTACATGTCGTCCTTTGTAATATTTTTTAGTCTTTAAAAATAAATTTTAGACAGAAGATCAACAACTCATAGTGAATCTCCTCTATTCTGTTTGTAGTTTGAGACTAGAGAAGTTGAAGTTACCTTCAAACTCCTACCCTTCCATGTTATTTTAAACTGAAAAGCAGTTCAGTTATGTGGTTCAATTATCTTCTCAGGAGACAGTGTTTAATGATCTGTTATTAACTACTTGCCCTTCTTTTCATTATTATTATCTCCAGTCTTAAGTCTTTGGCGCCAGTACATTTTTTGCTTTAGTTTTAATAATTAAAAGGAGAATGATTACAGACTCAGTCTGTTACAGCATCTTCTCTGTAGAAGTGAAACACTGTGCATCATTTGCACTATAATGAAAAATGAAAAAGGAAAAGAAAAAGAAAAAGGAAAAGAAAAAAGGAAAAGGAAAAGGAAAAGGAAAAGGAAAAGGAAAAGGAAAAGGAAAAGGAAAAGAGAACAAGAAAACCAAAAAGTTTTAACTTCCAATCTAGACAAACTTATATGACACTAAGGACATTTCTTATTTATGATTTTACTGATGGAAAAGCAAAACTCTTTAAGCTTTCTTTGATTTGTTAAGTAAAAACAATTGCACACCTTAGACAATGTCAGTAGAGAATTAGTAAGCTGCCCATGGGAAAGGCATGGTGCAGGATGCTCATTTTTTTCCAGTAGAGGGCACTGGAGAAATATAACCAGATCATTGCTTGTTACCACGGCACTCTGACTTGAAAGCACGAAGGGCTTCACAGCAAAGCCTGTTCTCTGAGGCTTTATAATCTGAATGCATATCAGAGAAGTCTGTACGGGCTGTTAATAAACATCTGAACGTTTTTAGCTAGATGCTTTAAGTAAACTCTGTAGACTTGCAACTGTTGAGTACCCATTCTGTTATCTGAGTGCAAAACTACGTCTTCCTTTTGTTTCTTCAGTCCCAGCTTTAATGAATACTTTTATCATGGAGGGACACTGGGCAGAAAAGCACTAATTTAGATGTGCCTCGTTCACAGGGGCCTTATCTTGTGTCTGATTGTTAAATGAACCAGTTTATATTGCTTTTCTGTACATATACTGGCAATAAAATTTTGCTTGAAATTATTAGGGGAAAATTCTTTGTTATCTAAAATAATCTGAATATTAGTTTTACTTTAGAACTGATTAAACAAATATGCATTACAGGAAGTTCAGCAGCTTTCTTTAAAACAAAAGAACAGTCAGAGAGAAAGGGAGATCGAAAAGTGCTGTGAAAATTATCCAGCCTATCACTTACAACAAGCCCTAATTTTATCTGTTGGATGTGTAACTGTCTTAGCTGCTGCCTTTTAGCAGCTGTATCAAGGGTAGTTTTTGACATAAAATTTCAATTTCTGGTCAGATTTGACAGAGATTTCAGTTTAATCCCCCGTCATTAAGTTTCTGGTGGCATTTGTGTACTAATTTGCAATTAGACAGCACCAGAAACAAGGCTTTTTTCATTCTAAATGCTTCTTTTCTGGGTTGTTGGTGATATGTCCCTTACATAGTTAACTTTGAATGCAACTTTTGGTCACCTTCTTCCTATTTGTGAGAAACGTGTTTTGCAAGGTGGTTTTAGGCTAGACCTTCTTTCCCCATCCCCTGTCCCATGGAGGATTGAGTCTAACCTTGTGCCTGGAGTCTAATGTGAGAACCTTGCTTAGCCCGCATGCCTACAGGGTAAAGAATAACAGTTGCTGAGATACATGCTTGAACTTGTTTTACAAAGTGAAGATTGATTTGGTTAAGCACAAACAAGTCCCTCTTGCTAAGCTGACACAGAAGGTGATCATTCAAGGTAAGCATAATTTCTTCTCTATCCATTTCCTTTTCCAGGGGAAAGGTAACAAATGTAATTAATTAGGCATTTTTTCCCCTTGCTTTGCAAAAGCAGCCACTGCTGTGGGCATAAACAAACAGCTTCTCTTTTGAAAGAGCTTGCTACTTTGAAAACACTATAGTTAGTGTGAAGAATGTCACTGGGACCAGCAACGTTTCTATAAACGTTGTTTATATTTTACTGATAAAGTCATAATATAAAGAGGGGTTTGGGTTTCAAGTGAAAATGGATGCAAAGAAATGTACTGTAATGCACCTTCCTCCCATCCTCCCTCTGCCCATGGAAATACCCTCAGTTCCCTGTGTTTCCCCTCAGGTACTCTTTGCCCTCCAGTGTTTTTCTGCCTCCATACTTCTTGTTCCCTTCATGTAGCCTGTCGCCACCACTGTACTTTCAAAGCTGCCGTGTCCTAAGCAGCCTTCACTATCATACCTCTAAATCTGTCAATGAAGGTCCTCCTCACAGTTGATCCAATCCTACTTGTAACATCTTCCAGTAAAAGTGCTGTAGTTTCCCCTGTCATTTCTCATTCATCCTACAATACCCCAGCCTATCCTGTGGTCCTTCCCATTCCCCACCTCCAGCCCCTCCATCTTCCATGTACTCGCTATGCTGTGATGAATTTCCCTGTTGCTCATTGACCACTGTTGGCTGCTGGTTGCGAAGACTAGCTCTTTGTAATTAGTGACTCTCCAGAGAACATACGTATGTTTTCTGACCTGCCAGCCAGCTGGCTGCCAATACAGAAGCGATGCACATTTTTATCAGCCCACTGGCCAGGAAACCCTGCATTCTGGCTGGAAATTACTGGTGATCTGCCGGACACCCTGTCAGAGCAGACAGCATGCACGTGCAAGCTTTTCCTCAGGACTTGCTTGGCAGCAACAACGGGCAAATTCATGTTGAAGGGGTCCACCACAAAAATATTATCTCAATGCTCACCAGAAGTGTGGGAAGATTACACTAATACTCTGGTGATGAGTGAACTAGTTGTAGTCACTTGCAAATACAAGTCAAATGCCTTAACCGATATTTTTATTATTGGATGGAAAACTTCAGTCTGATTGGTAGATAAACAGGGTGACAGCAAGTATTAAGGTGTCATATTAAGAAGCATTTACCCTCTTTCCTCCATGGGGCAGGCCAGTTGGTGGCTTTCCCCCATCTGCAGTAACTTTTAGCTGTAGCCTACAATTTTAAGTCTTGCTGCATACGAAGACTTGATTTAAGGTGAGCTGATATGGTGGTGTTCCTGCTCACTGCTCCTTCTCCTGTGGGCTGACCCCCTTTGCTTTTGCTCTCTTCTGACTTGTGAGCTTTGCTGCCTTCCTCTCTCCCCCAGTTGCTCCTAGTAGCTGTGTTCATATCACCCCATGCTCTGCTCCGTCTGATGGCCTCCACCATAGCTGTAATATCCATCCTTTACATCCCTTACCTCCTGCCCAAGAAACACTTGCAATGAATGTTCCCACTGTCCTCCTGTTTCTCAGGTTACAACCTATATGTCCCAGTTTTGGGAGCTATTGCTTTAGATTAGCAGGACTGTAAAAATTAGGGCTGTTCAGACAGCATTAATAGGCCTAGGGGGTCAATACATTATTATACTTGACATTTTCTCCACTTCACAATATGACTCTCTTTTGGGAGGAAAACCAGCTTCTCAATAAGAAAGTGAAGGGGAAAGCAATAAAGATGTGCCTGGTCTGAGCTCACTGCACTCAAAAAACCTGCCAGTACTGAAGCCTGCAAAGTAGAGTGGAGTATTATTAGGGCTTATTTAGGGCTAAAACCGGCTCCCTGTGTAGCTTCTGGGAAGGAAGCTGGGACAGCTTGATATTTTTGGCAATTGACACCCAACAAGGTGATGTAATCCTTGGTCTAGTTTTCCTATGTGACTACCTTCGCATCAGGATGTTTTGTCACATCTGGCTTGTATGCCCTGGCTGGTGCTGTTCATTTATGACCTTACTGTTTCACATTTACATTGATACAGTAAAGCAGGCCCCAAAGAGTAAAAAAATCATGAGCATTCCCTAAAAACACTTTAAGGGAGGAAATGGGCACTTTTTTCCTTCTATTTTTTTTGAGTCTGCACTGCTGCAGAAAAAAATTACTTAAGCTGAGACGTAACTAAAGTTGCAAAAGGATGACTATTTTGAATGAAGTCTGTTTGAGCAGAATGAAACACCAGCCTGCATTATAGTTATTCTCTCTCCAGTCCTGAAAGCTCTCCCTGGCATTTAAATGACAGATCAATCACTTCAGCTCCAGGCTAAGAAATCCTTCCCTGCAATATTACAGGGCAGGTAGGTTTTCAGTTCGACATTCTTTTCAGCACAGCGATTGCAACTTGCAATTATAAATTTAATCTTGCCTTATGAAACTGTAAGATCCTACTCTGATATGGAGATCTACATGCTACAAATTTGCACTTTCTTATGAAATACCTGAATTCCTAAGCAATGCAGCACTTTATTGATATGCAAAACCATTCTGGTGAAACATGATTAATTTCATAGCTGGCATAGAATGTCTTATCTCCAGAAAATAGCATATGCAACACATGTCCTCCTTTTATGTTAATGGAATATAATTTTGAGCGTATCGTAATTTCTTTGTCTCGATTTGTTATTCCAAACAGTTCAACCGTAGATTTAGTTCTGTTGATCTGCCTGGGCTCTATGCCTAGGTCTGGGAGGCCTGGGAGTGACGCTGCTGCTGGGGATACACTAACAACTTATGACTGGTCAGTGAACTGAATGGAGCTTTCGCTGCTTCGCATGAGATCCATACAAGCACTTCCAGCAGGAGGACTCGCAATTGCCGATCTATACCCTTGTTTGCTTGGCTCGATGTGAAACGGATTGCTTTGGATTGCACTGCTAGGAACATTCGTGTTTTTTAAGTTCTGTTGTACTGGTACTCCCTGTGAACTCCTGCAGTGTCTTGGGCTTGTGGGCAGCTCCACCCCTGGAAGGAGGAAAGGTTTCGCTCTCTTTCTTGAGAAAGCGTATTCACCAAGTCTCACCTGAACAGAGAAGAAATAAAAGTGAAATAATTTATTTGTTCTCAATTTCAAGCTTCCTTAGAAGCAACACTATCAAAATGCTTCTTTCGTTTCGGGGCATATTTCCTGTTCTTGTTACTTGGGTGGGTTTTTTTGGAAGCTTTCCCGTTGCTGTTTCTGTTTGCAGAGACACACACCACTCTCTAAGAGGGCCCAGCTCATGCAGCTCAGTTTCTGAGCAGCTCTGTGCAGACTTGTTTTGGATTGCTGTCTCCTGCTGCAAGTGAAATCGCAGCTTTTGCCTAATCCTGCAAGAAGGAGAGGTGTCCGGCGCTTCTCTCGTTCCCCAAGGGAATAAAGGAAATGTTTTTTACAAAGTAAAAGGAAACAGTTCAGACCATGACCAAAACAAATTAATTCAGTCTTTGCCAGCTGATTCATTCAGTATAAATGATGATGCTATTAGATGGTGATATTAATCTCTACTGTTAAAGAAGATAACTTACATGTTATTTGTGTGATGCTGAGTAAAGGAATAAAAATGAAAAACAAATGAAAACAATAAAAAAAAATACTCAGCAAATGTAATGGTACTGAATAAAACAATAAAAATGAAAAGCAAATAAAGCCAATGAAAAGCAAATATTCAGAAAACATACAGCACTTTTATCTGCTTATGAAGCCTATAATCCAGCCCAATCGAATGCAATCCAAACTATTCACATAGTGAGGCTGTGCTCTGCAGAAGGTTGTTCTGCACTCCATGTAGACCAGTGTTTCCATCTTGTTTAAAGACAACAGCAGAATGCTTAGGAAACTCAGAGAGCCCTGCTTAGAGTACTTTGTCTAAATATGCCCAGTTTAGGAGAAAATGGATATTTTTAGAGGAGGGAATTAAATAATTTTTCAAAAAGCAAGGTTTCAAGTTAAATTGGTTTTCCTCTGCTTTCATCAGCTTCTGTAGGACTCAAAAGACACATTGCGTTATTAAATTAAACCCCTCTATAAGTTTATTTTTGTGCATATTTATTGTCCTGCTTTTGATGATGAAATCTTACAGATGTTTTTCGAATAATACACAAAATAGCTGCTATATCCTCAAAGTAACATTATTTTACAGACTAAAGCTGAAAGGAATTCCACAGACTGACTCAGGTGCGATACAGCTGAATTTTCTTTTCTGCAGACAGACCAGCATTTGTTTGTGCAAACTTCACATCAGCTACTCTAACAACATGGCAGAGTGTTTTGTCTCAGATTTGAGATCTCTCCCATCAAAAGATCCTTCTACAATAAGAGGAAATGACCTCAAGTTGCTCCAGGGGAGGTTTAGATTGGATATTAGGAAAAATTTCTTCACCAAAAGTGTTATCAAAGATTGGAACGGGTTCCCCAGGGAAGTGGTTGAATCACCATCCCTGGAGATATTTAAAAGATGGCTGGACATTGTGCTGAGGCACATGGTTTAGTGGTGGCTTTGACAGTGTTAGGTTAATGGTTGGACTTGATGATCTTAAAGGTCCCTTTCAACCTAGATGATTCTGTGATTCTATGTTTCTACAGTCAATGGCCAGTAAGAATAATTTACCCTATGCAATAGAAGCTTAAAGCGTAAACAAAGAAATTGCAGATTTTAGAAGAAAAGCAACTAAATACTAAAGTCTCATTTCAACATTAGGTTTCACATCTGACATGATTTTTCAAGGCAGTTTCCAAGGTTGTCTTAAGCAGGTCTTCAAGCAAATCAGGGAGGAGAGGGTGGAACTGGGGTTTGGTTTGTAGTCCCAAGATTCTAATCTGATATACTTTCCATGTAAACTTTGCAAGCCACTCGCTTTCTTTGTGTCTCAATTAGCATTTGAATAACTCCCTGTCTCATCTAGTGTGCTGATAAAGATTTAATAGCTAGAAAGGCACTGTAAATGTCTGTTCCATGATAAATATTATATAGATGAAATTACATAACTCTCTCCCAGCTAACAGCAAGCCTTTTTCTGAGGATGGACAGCAAACTGTTGTGAAGGTAGAGCTCTTCCGATTATTTTTTTTTCTTTTGGTGAGAAAAAGGCATTGGCTTCCTATACATTTACTGATGAAGATCTGTCTTTTTTGTCTTCAATTACTGCTACTGGAGGTCTTGGGCTGGGAATCTAAAACCTGAATCTGAATTACCACAATTGCTTTGTCTCAGGTTTTTGCCTGTATTTTTTGTTTTGTTGTTTTTTTGTCAGTGAAGATTTTTCGCAATGAACATCAGTTCTTTAACTCTAAGAGAGAGCTTAAACTAGTCCATATAGAATAGGACACCAGTAATACTAAGCTGTAATCTGTCCTAATTAAAGATTACTATAGGGAATGCATTCCTGAAGCAGCCCAGGCTTAATTCAAGGAGTAGCTGGGCTAAGTGCTGTGTCACACGGACAGTCCCAGCAGCGGGAAATGAGATCGAATCCCCAGCAAGTATACATGTGCATCCATCTGCGAAGAAAAAGGTCAGAAAGGGCTTAAGGGGACATTTCCTTTTTTTAAGTCTCTATCCTAAGCATTTAAATTTTAGAGGCTGACAATGCTGGGATGAAACAGGCATACAGTACAGCTTCCCCTAGAGAGCTCTTCCTCTCTCCTCATGCAAGCCGAGTATTGCCCTACTTAGAAAAAAAGTCTGTTGTGTTGTAAAAGGCAGATGAGAACTGATGCTTCCTGCTACTTCACCGGTGGCTTGATGCTGGTTAAGGACCATGTGAAAATTATTTTTGCAAACGTCCCAAATAATTTTGAGTCATCGGAGCCCACAACTTACTGTGGCCATATGCGGGAGAAGGAGTCAAGAGACAATGACGGGACACCCGGGTCTCTGAGGGGGCACAATTATTTTTTAAGATAAGCATGCCGCACACGCAACAGAAAACTGGTGGGAATGAGATGAGCAGCATTCTGTCAGGGCCATTTTGGGACTAGCTGCATCTACAGTAGAAGTGGTTGGGAAGGGAAGATAGCAGCAGGGCCATTTCTTGTCCCAAGGTGTTTGTCAGACTGTGTCAGCAAGTTACCCTTCGTATCTCCTGTAAAACTGCCATTACTTTTCACTGCCCTTAACCTTTAAAACCAAGTTCTTTATAGTTGATATGATTCTAACTACAGGGTGTTGAAAGTAAACCACAAAAAGCTCTAGAGATAACATCAAGTAACTCTTCTAGACCTAAAACTTTTCACTTTTTAATCTGATATCTCAAGAGATATTAAGTTCAACATTCTCACCATGAAATACAATTTCTGCTTGTGGGTATTTCTGCTTGTGGGACCAGCTTGGATGAGAAGTAAAGCAAAGTCTGAAGTTTTTTTGATGTTATGGAAATTTACAACAAACCCCCAAAACATAGATCAGGGTTAGAAGGAGATGAGGAATGTAGGTGATAATAATATTGGTTATTACAAGGTTCTGCAGTTCAGTCCAACAAGGATGGAAAGCTATCAGCAGATGTCTCTGGAGAAGCCAACGTGTTTGTTACCTTTTTTTCTCCAGGCTTTATTAAAAAGGCCAGCTGACATCAGGCAGCTAATGCAATTATCACTAAAAGCACAGGGTAAAGTTTTAGGTTAGGAAAAGACTGAAAGTGTATGGATAAATGTGAAGTTTGCTCTTCACCAGGGCCTGATGATCTGCACACTGTAGCTTTCTGAGGCTGGATGAGATGCATCTGACCAACCCCAAATGTCAGTTACAATCAAACTGGCATTGCTTATACCCATATGTGCATGTACACTTACACATGTGTTTGGGGCTGATGAAGGACCAGAATAAGGAATACAGATGAAGGAAAAGTGCTGAAAACTAGGAAGTAGCGACAGATTGATTATGGGGTGGTGGTGATGGTAGTTAAAAACCAATAAGGAAGAAAAAAAAATTATTCTGGGTATTTAAATTCAAAACATCCAATATTAATATTGACTTGATTGCTCTTTACAAAAATAGCTCATTTGCAGCAATTCTATTTTTGATTGGTATTTCTGAGGGCAGTAATTTGGTGCAACTACCTTTATCAAAGGACCACTAGAAAAAGACAGACCACAAAGGAAAGCATTTTTAAAAAAATTATAAACTAATGAGATAGTTAAGTCAAGAGGTTTCCACTGAAAAGCCAGTATTTGCCAACATTTGTTCCATATATTTCAGATGCCGTAGGATAAGAGCTGTCAGTAAGTACTGACTTATAAAAATAATGACCACTGTAAAATGATTTTCTGTTTCACTTGACTCTATAAGGCCAGTAATGTGTTGCTAATGAAGCACCCAGGGTGCATAGCATCACCTTTTCTGGGACTCTGAGAAACAACCAGCCATATGTACAGCAAATGTCTTTGGCAACTCTGTGTGGCCTTAACTGGAATTTCCGTGCTGTTGTAATTTTATGACTCAATTCTAATGTTATTTAAACATCATTTTTCTGTGTTTAATTTATTTATTGTCTCTAGTGGTAGACACAGAGACTGGTGAGCTAGATTATATTAACATTTCAGAGTAATAATAGAAGAAAGCAATTATCTTTGGGCATAAAAATCATTTTAATTAGACAGGCAGTAAAGTGGGAATGGACAGACAATGATAAATCACTATACTGTGGTTTAATCTGACAGTCAGAGAGCTGGTCTGCAAGAGGATCTCAAGAAAGTGTTTTGGCTGATTGAGTGAAATGTGAACAATAAGGAGAAACAGTCAACTTCCTTGAGCCTCTTTGCATCACCAATAAAAAAAGTACATTAGCCCATCATTTCTTTGAAGTCATGGGAAGACTTGGAGCTTGCTAAAAGTTAATGGAAATATTTTCTTTACTTTGTCTTAAGATCCTATCAAACCAACAGTAACTTAATACCTGTGGGCCATTCCTCTGAGCCTTCACTGGCATTTCCTTCTTACTCAAGCCACCATGTATCAGCCTTTTTCTGTCACGTGAGAAATTTCGAATGGAAGTCCCCCCCTATGGCAGTGTCATCTGAGACTGCTTCCAGGTAAACCTGTGCATCATGCTAGATTTTGGCAGTGGCCTTCGTGGTACTTGCTATTTTCTAGACCTGAAGATGAGAAAAGAGATTTGTGTCTGAGACACTTGTCTCATGCGAGCGAGCAGAGCTTTTTACCACTGCGTACTGCATCCATGGCCCTGCTTTATTCCTACACCAATTTTCAGGTCAAATATAACAAAGTGATCCCTAATGCAACGAAAGATGAAACCAGATGGTATTGCAAACTCAGTGTAATTTAGGTGCTGCGTTACACAGTATCTATCATATGATAAACAAGATCCATTTGCATACTGAGACTCTTGATAGCTCTGCACAAGGCCAAAATGGACTGGATAATTCATCATGATTTTTTATCAGCTTAAAGAGAGGTGTGGGCTAATGCAGCTCCAGTGCATACGAGCTGCTCAGTCTGCCAAAGGCAAACCCGCAGCTCAACAGCAGCTCTCGGACTCTGGCACTTTGAGGCTGTGTGCCAGGGTGCAGCGGGGCTGGGGGTTCCCCAGGGGCAGGGAACGGCAGGGGGGTCCCCAGGGCACGTAGGGCAGGGCAGGGGTATTCCTGATTTTCAGATGTGCTGACACCTACTGGGATGCCTTGCCTTCCGTGCATCAGGTGCCTGGGCACTTTGCCATACCGTATGATAAAGCTAGGTACCTAAAAATGGGATTCAGAAAAGTGAGTGTGCCGAGTTGAGAGTCTCCTTGGTTAGTCAATAAGAAGCTCTGAGCAGAGTGGTTGGGGAATATCTGCATCTCACTGTGGTTTGCAACCTGGAACTCCTGCCAAAGCTGGTCATCTGAATGACACCTTTCTGAAAATTGGTAATTCTTGCTCCAATTTCCTTTCCAGAGAAAATCTAGACATCTGCCCTGAAAGCTGGGCTTAAGATCTTCTAGATGATACTGGTGGCCACCAGAGCAGTAAATATTTTTGGACTGGTATTTTCCATCTTGCCAGGTGACGCCATTTCATTTTCCATTCCATTTTCAGTGGGCTAAAGAGATCACCAGGGCAGCTCAAGTGGAGATGTTGGCCCTATCAGAGGGGAGTGGTTGCTTCCTTATGGTGTGACTTGCAGGGTGGAAGTGTTAGGAGTCAATGGGGGATAAAAATGACCTCCTGGAGATATCCACCGGTCTCTGTGCTTGATGGCACCAGTAGTCATTTGGACGGAATAGAGAAATCCCCTGAGAAAAACGTAATTAAATCCCAGTTGAAAAACACATATTTTTGGCTTTCCATACCTGGTGTTTGGAGACCCATATTAAGTACACATGTACCCTCTCTGGAGCTTATCTTCAGGTACTGAAGTCCTGTAGAGATCAAGACTCTCCTGCCAGCACCATAGTGGCAGCTACAGCTTTAGTCTCTCCTTATGTTTTGCAAATTAAATTCCCAGGAGAAGCTCTCAGAGGCAGAGAAGGGCAGGGCGGCAGTTGATAGAGCGGGTGTTGGAAGGCATATGGCATGTTCCACCGAGGGCAGCTCTGAGAGACAAAAATTGCCTCCCAAAGCAGAGTAGACATGAAGCGTGGAAAAAAGAGTGTAATTATGCAGCTGAGAGTGATCAGCGTATTAGTCATTGACCCCTAGAGGAGGTACTGGAGTTTGAAGGGAAACTGAACTCCCTCTTCAGTGGTGTAAAGCGGTATAGATATAATCAACATTATTAGGAACACCAAAAGAGGTTAACTGATGGCTGACTTTGAGACAAAGTAGACAGAGATACTTTGCTTCGTTCAATGTTGAGACTATTCTGACCAAAGACAGCTCTTCTCACATGCCTTCAAGGAGAGCAATTAGTAGCCCCCAAAGTCTAACCCACTCTGGGAATACCAAGAAGATCACACTGGCCAAGTCTCCAGCTGAGCTAAGTAGCACAAATGAATTTTATCTGTGTTTCTCAATGAGTTTGTGAGAAATCTACAAATTAAGAGCCTACATCCTGTACCTGTTGACCAATATGGTGGTTACGGGGTCTGGGCTAACCCCATTACCATCCCAGCCCGGCCCTGATAGCATCATGGGGGTTCTCGGGATGGGCCTTGCTGGCGAAGCCCTGCCGGTCCTGTTGTCATGACAATTCCCTGCGGGGCAGCTGGCCTGCATTGCCTATCCACAGTGACTATGGGGTCTGATGGCTGTTGAAGAGCTCCTCAGGGACATAACAGCTGTGTCAAGGTCTCTGTAGGTAGTGAGAGACTCAGTTAATGTGCGTGAAACAGACACCAACCGTTCTGAGGTCAGAACTGCTAGGAAGAGCTGATAATGAATGAGTCATTGGAGTCTGTTTTCTGTTTGTTAATTATCTGATTTCTTTTAATTTATTCCTTATGCACTGAATAATTTCTACAAGTTCTCGTCTATAGCTTGCTGTTTTAGCATAAACCTGCTGGCTAGACCGATACAGAAAATGAAGGCAAAACAAGTGTAAAAATACCAGCAGAGGAGAAAAATTATTTTCTCAGATGGCATTTGTGTTTGTTTCACCCTCCCAGGCCAACCCGTGAGGAACCAAGACAGTCTGGGACGGTGGGACAACAACACCGAGCTGCTGCAGGGCTGCCGGGCAGACTTTGCTGCTGCAGCCCAGCACAGGCTACAACCTCCTGGAACAGCAAAAAAGATGCCTTGCACATGGACCTGGCCAACTGACTGCTCACTATTGGCAAATACCGGCCCCTCACTTAGGTTTGGTCTTATGTTATTCTGAATTCATCTCCAATACGGTCACATTTGAGTGACCTCCTAGTTCTGTCACACAGGCAGCACTTGAAGTTCCTCACTCACGTTCAGTAGCGTGACCGTCTCATCCCGAGCAGCTCACGCTGGGCATACCCACCTCCCCTCCTCTGCAGGACTCAGCACGGAGGCTGCACAAATTTGGCTATATCACCAATTGCTTTTTTTTTTTCTTTTTTTCTCTCTTCCTTCGCTCGCTCTGTTATTGAACTTCACTGACCAGACACTAAGCAAACTCTGAGTATTCAGCACCAGCCTTTGGTTTCTGCACTTACAGCACATAACTGCCTGTGGGAACAAGCCCTAATTGAAAGAGTAATCAGGCATGACTTCTTGATGATTGCTTTTAATGACCTCATCCTAAGCCCCTCCAGAAGACAAAGGCAGCTGAGGGCATTAAGCATGAAGGATGGTCCTCGGTGTCTCACAGATTTGGATCTTAGGTGACTAAGCTTTCTGAGAATTGATGTTTAAACTGAATGACAAAACGAGCTTGGAAGTTAAATAGTGATTAACTCTCTGCTCCCATACCTGAAAAGGCTAAAGAACTCAGTCAAGAAGTATTTTAAAATAAATGTAACTTTAGTTTCTGCATACAGTGGGAGATGAGAAGCAGAGAATGCATTTTGGAAAGGATACAGCTAGCAGGATAGCTGGGAGAAAAAAAACTCCTTTTATTCATCCATTCAAGTTATAAACGAGTGTGGGCAATAGAAAGGGAATTGACTGAATCATCCACTCTCCTCCTTTAGCTCCCCGGGGCTGCTCTCTACCATATTGTCCTTCCTCCCTTTCGTTTTCCTCCGTCTCTTATTCCGATCTTTATTATTCCTTACCTTATTCCCTTCTACCCCTGACTTTGTGTGCATATCTAAACTATGAGTTGTATGTATAAATACTAATTTACAGTACTCAGATGATGTAAGTTGTGTGCAAGGCAAAGCAGTAGAGAAGGTGGACAGAGCTGGGTACTTAATGTGTGGGAGCAGACTGGTGTATGCAGATTGGAGGTCAGTATTACTTCTCACAGCTGACTATAAACTATTTACTGCGGCTACAGGGTTTTAAAAACATAAATAAAGAGTAACAAGCCTTAACGAGATCTGTGCCTGACAGGGGATTTTTAATAGAAATTCTAAATTCTGCATGGCCGTGTAGCTTAGACAGCCCTACTGCAGCTAACAAAACTGAAATGTTTGAAGTACTAAGGACTGTGGCACAGTGACTTTAATGATAGAAGTTAGTCAGCACTTTACCTGCTGCTTGTGCTTCTCAGACCATGTAGGTGTAGATAGTTTTGGACAGAACAGAGTGGTATTATTTGTTGTGTCACATCTACTTGCTTCTAAGAACAATTTAGCTGGACACATGCAATAACGTATGCACACTCCAAAGCCAAAATAGTATTAACCGGTGCTCTTCCCAGTCACTCTCAGCTAACGAATCTCATAAAATTGCTTTTCTCCCAGCCCCTAACTACTGCTTAGCAAGGAGAATGGCCTTCCCAGCAACATATCTGTATGCATCGTAGCAGAGATGGAAACAGATTTCTATTACAGTCACAGAAAAAATGTTAAAATTAAAATTCTGCTGTAGGCAGATGATAATGTTCCTTTTGCCAAAAGAACCCATGCTTCGTTTTCTGCTTCATTTAATGTATGTTATAAAACAATTGCACACAACTTTATGAGCTAACTTTACAAACCAACAAAAAACTGTGCTTGTATTTTATGCTAGGCCTTGAGGATTCATTTTCCTGAAGTGTGCAGATACCCCTGTCTCCAAAAACATAATTTTTCCATAATGTCTAGTGGTGAAAGTGTGCATTTGAGGAGTGGGAGCCAGGGAATTTCTTCTTTAGCCAAGGCTTTTTGACCACTTCCCACACCTTCTGCGGGATTGACTCTTTTGAAGAGCACCTTGACTCTCTCACTCCCAAATTGACAGCTGTGTAAGGTAGCAAAAAGGAGGGAGCAAAAAGAGACATAAGCAAAAGAATGGGAAAAGAGACCTTCATTCTCCTGAAGCATATGAACTAAATGGGCTCTTTTGCTCCTTTCTGTATTTTTCCTGACCAGTGAAAACTCTTACCAGTTCTACCCATTGTCCCCCTCTTCCCTGCTGTCTTAAGAAGAAAGTGGCTCTGATTGGCAATTCTTTCCCCACGATTTGCCATGGGATAAATCTGACAGTCTTTAAGCAATCAGAATATGCCTGAATTTCTTTTCACTGTGGTTGTCGTATCATCTTACATGATTCTTCAGCTTTTTCTGTCCGGTTTTTTCTATAGTGGTGAAGTGTGTGGAAAAGTCAGATTTATTGCTTATTAAAAGGAATCCCCCTGATTCTGCCAGGTAGTTAATGGGGAGAAGTGGTGGTGAAACAGATTTGAGGAGCATATGGGGCTGTTTGCAATTCTGGACATAATTATCCGCTGTATAACTGACCTGTACAATCAGAAGTAGTGGCCAGTGCTGTCTTGGAAGGTAAAATCCCCAGAAGCATCATTTTATAGAGGCCTTCAAAGTCTCCAACTTTAAGCAGCAATGAGTCTGACCGGGAGTTGTCCCTTATTATGAATACGCTATCCAGAGTGTCATTGTTTCTCCAAGGGGTAGCGAAGGGCTGCCATCTACAGCTAATCTGAAATGCCCAAGTTAAGGTAGGTACTGAGAGAAGAGCTGTGGGCATTCAGCTGGTATGCTTTATTTAATGACTGATAAAATATAAAGTATCACTTTTATTACCACCACACCTGGGAGGTCCAGTCTAGCATCCCAAACTCAGAGTGTGTACAGTGGTTGCTCTGAAGTGCAGGACTAATAAAGAGAGTGGGAGTGCTCACTACGAGTGGCTGCTGATGACCTTGCCATCGGCAAGACAGGCTTTGCTCTGCTATGACGGCAGCCTAAACGTTGCTCAAGGTGCCCATGGTATTGTAGCAGAGGAGAACTTGCTGGAGGGGATCTGTGCAGCCGTACGGCATGGCTGACTTGGACACCTCTGCCGAGTGGAACAAGCTTTGGGAGTTCGTGTCCCATTCCCTCCTCTCCTGTCCCAGTGCCAGTGCACTGCCAGCCTGTGGGCTCCAAAGCAGCGACACTGCCTTGCCACCTGGTGCGGTAGTCCCAGCCTTGGGGAAAAAAAATCAGTTTGCAGTTGCTGATGGGAGGTTGCTGCTGTCCGTGTTCTTTGCCTTTCACTCCTTCTGCTGCAATATAATTTTCCATCCTTTGCTTTCCATGTACATGAAAACCATTTTCTTTTCACTCAGTCAGAGCAGAGCAGAGATAACAATTTAGCTCTACCTTAGGTAAGTGCTCCTCAAGCGTGCGTGTCCTGAAATCTCTCCTTTGGGGTATCATGATTTTAAATGGTGGCCAAACAATGGCACTTTTCAATTTAAACTATAGCTATTGTGCTTAGAACATCTGTACTCTCCCCTTAAAAAGCTGTTCCTGTTAGCCGCACACCATTATGACAATCCGTGTGGGTTTTTTGTCACAGTGTGAGCATTTTAAAGGGGCATTTGCAACTTAAACAACTGGCGGGTACTGAAAGTAGAGGAGCAAGGCCAGCTTTCTAGGTGCGCCGATACACTGATACACAGATTGAATTTCCCAGGGTGGCATAGTCTGGAGCTCTTTGTCAGAAGGACATTTAAGTCCTACCCAGTTCATGTGTCACTGGATCACATCTTTGCGTTTATAGATTACAATGGTTTCCTGATTTTTCTATTTGTCTTAGAAAGTTTCAGTTTCCTCGTTAATTCTAACTCTGCTCTCAGCTCAGCTCTGCATTGTCAGCTTGTAGATAATTTTTTTGAGAGAGTACACATGGTCTTTGACCCACTTCTTAGATGAAATTAATCTCCTCCAACATTATTTACAGCTTCCCCTCTTACGAGTTATCTCACCCTTAGGTTTAGGCTGGAATCTTTTCAATAGCTGTTCCTGAAAGAAGAACAGTGTGTGGGTGAAAATGTCTAACCAGCAGAGGGCAGGATGTTACCTGGTCAAATTTTGATGGTTCCTTTTTCACATTTGAATCCACCCCTCTTTTTGGCTCTGTTAAAATAATAATAATCGCAAAAGAATACAGATTCAATAGCTCACAGTGTTCTTGCAGCAACTGGTCTTCACCCAGGCATGTAAAAATGGAGGAAGTGGAAAGCTCTGAGGAGGCAAGGGAAAGAGGGAGTTTCAGCTTTAGCAGGTCTGATTGTTTGATCTTTGTCTTTTAGGTCTGCTAAAAGAAAAAAATGTTCTGTGTCTACCAAACCTCTGTGTAGAATGAAATCCCCATGCATAAAGTACCTGCTACCAAAGGATACCGTTACTCTGCACGTAGACCTTATATGCAGTGTGTGTGTACTTAAAGGACTCTACAGTTCTTGGGTTTATATTTTTTGGTGAATCTGGGTAAATTGTCTTGACAAGGAATCCCACTGCTCAGAGCACCTTTTTTTTCCCTGCTGTGGTTTTAACTGCAAAATGCTAGATGGCTACATTGCAAAGCTCTGTTAAATGCATTGCACTTCGCAGAAAGAAACGGTGAAAGAAATACTTTCCCAGAAAGTCCAAAGATAAAATTCAGTAAGAATTTCAAGTGTAACAGGAGCAAAACTTTTTAAAAGGACTTAATTCAGTGCATTAGAATGAAAAATATTGAATAATGAAGTGAAGCTCTGTATGGATAATTGAAGAAGGATTAAAATGATTAGCATAATACATTTTTCTCATTCAAAAAGCCTGTGTTCTTGATGAGGTTTTACCAATTGGAGGAGCCAACACAGTCTGCCGTGCTCTGCGGTTATTTGTTTGTGTAGGTAACAGACACCCTCACTGCCATGTCCTCTGCCCCATCTTATCTCTCCCAGCATAAAAGCAAATTGCTTCTACCTGGTGAAGCGTGAGCGTGCTTAGAGCGCTCATGTGCCAGAAGGGAGGAGGCTATCATGAATCCAGCAAGTGCTGAATGTGGCAGAAGTTGGGATGGACTGACTAAGCCTTCCCTCTCTGCCACATCATACAGTGTTGTCTGGACTCTGGGTTTTATTTGAATGATAAAGGTCTTTGGGGAAGTTCCCAGAAAAGGGAGTAAGTTGCTCTTAGCTGTTCTTTTAATGTGGGATTTCAGAAGATGATTTCAAACCTACTAAAATTTCGATCTCTAATATGCTTAGTGTAAAATACTTGAGCTTATTAATATTCTCAGTTTCTGAGCTGAATAAACTAGGAAAGAAATGCATCCTACAGATAGGATCTAGCACACTTTACTATGAAGGAACATTAATCTTTTGGGAACTGTTATGTCTTTGAGCATGCCGAATCAAGAAAAAAGCATCACCAACAATACAATTGCTTCTTTTAAAGGGTATTTTCCTTTGCAAATAAATTAGTATCTTCTCAGTAAAACAAAAGAGCAGTTAAAGAAATAGACTATTAACACCTCAGTCATTGAATATCTATGGATGTGGACACAGAACTTCCTACTAGCTATTTTTATTTAGCCTTTTCCTGACAATTAACCATATGTTCTGTGGGAGTTTTATCAGCTGACTGTGTGTTGCAGAAATGTCCCCAGATGCAGGACATACAGGAACTCTTGGGTAAACTTAGCTAGTGGTAGAATTTAATCTTTAAGATCTCTGTGCATTTTGTAGTAATTAATCACGATTTTAAACCTCTGTGGGCATTTCACAGTAATTAACCATGGTGAGACAAACATCTCATTGGCAGCAAGCAGCCCCTCTGCTTCTGAGAAACCAGTTATCCACAGTCAGTATACGATCTGTCTCACGCATAGGTGGCGTAAAATGGATCTACAGATCTGAAATAGACTTGAGCAGCAGGGAGCAGTAGTGTGACATACAGCAAAAAAGAGTGTACTGCGGTATTTGGAGACTAAAATAAATAAATGACAGTGACCTTACATGCAGCTGGAAATATTCGGTACCTAGAGTGTGTCTGAAGTGAGACAAGTTGGAGTGCTAATTCCTTGGATGACTCTGAAGACACTCCAAGTTTTGTAGCTGAGACTGCTGCAGCTGAACTCCTGGGGTACACCAGCTCAAGTCTTTGCCTTTGCCTACCCTATAATATCTCCAAGAAGAAGAAAAAGCTGAATGGAATGAAGAAGAGCACATTCATTTATTTAGATTAGCCAGCAAAGTGACAAGTATGTCTTGATGCCAAAACGAAGCTGTGCAAACCATCCTCCTGAGAGGAGGCATGTGCAGGGGAGATGCCTGGAACGTTGCGCCATGTGGAAGAGGATGGGCAATACAAGAGGCTGTGGCATGCTGTGAAGTGTGCCAGCTTATAAATCCTATTTGACTGCAGAGCTGTGGTTAAGTGGCTCACCTTTCAGTGCCTCAGGCACTTTGCTGCTTCCTTGGTCCTGGCACCAGCCCCTCCAGGCCACCAAACAAGTGCATGTGGCACAGGCAGCAGAGACCCAGATTAAGACTGCGATCACATGCTCTAGGGACATGTAAAACCTGGCACTGGACATAGAGCACCTTGAGGGGAGAGAGCTCTGTGATTACCTGTTTCAGTGTGAATTAACGGCTCTGCAGTCTACACATTGCTTTCTGCTGCAGACAGGAGACAAGATACAGGCAGTGCTTGAGGAAGCCTTATTTGCATAGGAAAAAAACCCTGAGTGCTGGCACCTGGGAGATATCTGGGCTGCTTTTTATTTTATTTTATTTTTAAGGAGAGGGATATAATTACCTGCAGGTGAATGTACAAAAATGTATTTCTCCTGTTACTTCTTAAGGCAATCACAAAATTCTCAGTTATTTCAAGAAAAGCAAGACCAAGTATTGAAAAGGGTGACAACATTTCTTCTTCCCTTCCTCTCTCTCTTTTCTCCTTCTTTTCTCCATATCACTGATGCCCTGTGTGAACTTCCATCATTTCCGAAACACCTTAAACCACTTTCTGGATGTTGCATTGTTTACCTCCTTCCTTACGATCTCCAAATCACTGAGTATTCCTGAAGGCCAAATCCTTGTACAACAATGCACAGCGCTCACTATTCCAGCCAAAATGCCCTACATACATTAACAATACTGTCACTGCCCTTTGTCATTTCTTACGCCATCCAGATCATTAAGTGGAGCCCCATATTTGGACATCTAGAGATCAGATGCCCAGGGTGAGTGACAAAAGAAGGTCAGCAGGAAGTCAGCGGCACTTTTCAGTGCTTAACCTGATATGATAACCTGCAAAATTCACAAGATTTTCAGAGACAGCACTGAGAACATGATCAAGTACAGAATCTCTCTTCTTATTGTCTTAGAAGTCAGGAGATATACATATATATTTAAACAAACACTAGAAAGGGTATGGAAAAAATTGGTAAGCAGTCTAAAGGGAGGAAAGTCATTCAGTATTGAGGGAATGGTGTTACCTGCTGGGGTTGGGTGTGGGTTAGCTGGAGCAAAATTGGCTTCAAATAATCTGAAAGTGAAGTGAAGCAGAAAGAACGAGGGAAAGTTACTGTACTGCTGATGTTTCTAGAGAAACTACTCTGAAGATAAACTCTCAAACCCTGCAGGGTCTCCTACGAGCACGGTAACTTGGCTGGACCGCCCATCTACTGGCTGTTGTCCAACACTAACCCTCCCATGCCTGGGAGAGATGGTCAGCAATCTGAACCATTCCAGTGACTGGAAAGCAGATTCGCTTGATGTACGATGCACAGAAAATCCTTGCCCTTTTTCAGCTCATCTCATACTTGGACTCCAGGAATGTCTCTATTTGGCTGAATACCCTACAGTTGTCATCTCTGAAAAATGGTTGCATTTCTGGTTTTGAATGTCTCAGCTGCTTCCTTCTAGGTAAGGAGGCTTTTTGTGCAGTGAAGTTCATTATTACAAATGTATTACAATTACCACATGCATTTCTAAGGCAACTATTATGAATCTGTATATTATTACTTGAAATGTGAATGACACAATACAAGTTTTAAAATGACAATGCACTGGCAGAGAATACAATAAATCAAGACTCTTGGCAACTGTAGTTTGCAAGTCATCTTCACCAAGTTGACTTTACCAATATGTGTCAGAACCTGCAAATCAGTCTGGAGATAAGTTTGCAGGTGTGGGGGAAAGAGACGGGGTTAGTGTGGAAATGCCCCTGCATTGTCCTGCTAACTAGTGAAATCTCAGTCCCAGTCAGGGTGATGGGAAACATCCTGTCCCAAGGACAGCGGTGTCTTGGAAAGTGATCTCAATTGTCATGCCGCCCTACTGAAGTCACTCAAGGAAAAGCTAACGTGGAGATGTAGCTTAGGCCCTGTCCCTCAGAAGAAAGCATCTAATTACTCTTCAGCTTCACAGCCACAAATATTCTAGAGTTGTGTCTCAGCCAGATTAGTTCTCTTGCATGTCAAACACAGCAAAGAGGAGGAGAGGCATTTAGCACACAGCTTGGAGGAGCTGTTCCAAGTAACAGAAATCCAGTTGATCCCCTTACAGAAAAATGTTTACAGAAATTTGCCAAAGACAGAAAAACTGAATTTATCTAATAAATCAAAGGCTTTTGGATATGTCACAAGTGTGGCAATGCTGAGACGACGCTTGTAAGTAGGAGGTGTAGGAGCACAGAAACCGATGACCTTCTTTGCCCAAAGCTGTTCCACTTAAAATTAGGGTCAATTAGTGTACAAAATAATGAGCTGTTCTGAATGATCACAAATTGATTTGGATACCAGTAAGAGATGAAGCTAAAACGAACGGGTTTCACTGTTGTGCCTGGGACTCCAGAGCCCACTGTATTCATACCACTGTGCCGTTATCATCCTGACTCCGAGAGATGCCATGGCCAGACAGACTTCGAGGGAGAGAGCAGGTGATACCAGGGTCGCTGTCAGCTCTGTCTGGCTGACAGATGCCTTTTGAAAGGTACAAGTTCTATAGCTGTCCTCATCCACTGCTTTTTTTTTACCAGCCTTTCCTACTCTGTTTCTTCTCATTCCTGTCTTTCCTTTTGCCCTCTGTTTAAGGAGTCTTTGGCTTAGCGAGCTGAGACTGAGTCTTTTGAACACCTCCAAAATGGCAGCTAAAAGCAGTATATTACACAGGTTAGCACCAGCGTCAGATTGGCAGGTTTTGAGATGCCTGACAGAGGCAAGTGTCGTGCCTAAATTTCTTTGACAATGAGACTACAAGCAAAACTCAAGAGAGTGAAGTTATGCTTTCATTTTTTTGCTGTGGTTTCTTTCCCTCTATTGTATCTGCTTCACTTGTTTGTCTTCAAGAAAGCAAGATCAGGTTGCAGTAATATCTCCAGGCCATCTTAATAAGCTTTTATCTTTTTCAAAATCTTACCAGCATGTTCTGAAAATGTCACACAATTTATAGAAATTTTAACATAGATATTCATAGGTTTCCTCAGTGATGATGCATTTGTGTTGGGTAAGGTTTAATAAAACACCTTACTTACCTCTCCAAGCTGCATAATAACATCAGAGATGACAGGATTTACCTCTGCATTTTAGGAACCAGTTAAAAAAAACAAATGGAAAAATAAAAATTTCAGTCACCTGTCATTTCAAAATAGCAAAGACTAGATTGCAGTAGGTGGTAATTGCTATTGCTGCCACAGTAAGTAAGGGGAGTTCTCTTTATTTACTATTCCTTTAAACTTGGATATTCAGGTGCTGAACAAACACAGTGATTAATATAAGTACAATTTTATATGGAACAATGCATGCAATTCTATTCAAATCTTCTAGACCAAAGAATCTGTTTTACACTTTGCAGAAATCTACCCTTTTGGTATGAGCCGGCCAACTCATTTCTTGTTAAGCCACTCTGTACTCAATACACATTCATCAAACTGAGGTGTTTATGGAATAAATTTGTACAAGGCAGGGTGGACAGAACGGTACCTCAATAAATGCTTGGACAGATTTCCCCAATGTCAAAGGATGTCACATATAAGATATTATTAAAATAAAAATCTGGGGGAAAAACACATTGTAGGAACTTCTCTGTGTGAACCATGAAGAAAAATTACAATACAGTCACACCAAGTTCTCTAGGCAAATTCTGTCTTTGCTTCTTGGTTTAGCTCCTGCACATTATTAACACCTAAATAACAGAAAATAATAAAGAGGGGTCATAAATACTATAAAGTACTGCAGTGTTGCTGTAGCAGGAACTGAAATTTGGGTGTTGCAGCTGCCAGTGTCTGCCATACCTATAAGTTGTGTACATTCATCAAAGACCTTACAGAGATTGAATGACCTTACTTCAGACGTTGTCCTTTGATGCTGTGAGCTGA
The DNA here is from genome assembly GCA_013397275.1 of Burhinus bistriatus. Classification (NCBI taxonomy): domain Eukaryota; kingdom Metazoa; phylum Chordata; class Aves; order Charadriiformes; family Burhinidae; genus Burhinus; species Burhinus bistriatus. Next base: position 519,910 of record VYXH01001022.1, on the reverse strand, counting down.
GCTACTTCAAAACTCTTCTGCTTCAGAGTTAAAGGTGTGTATGAGCCAGCTGCCTTGATATCAGAACACTATCCCTAACAAGTAGTTAGGGATACCATTATCAGCTAGTGGAAAAGTTTAACAGAGCCAAGTGAAGGCTTTTCTGTGATGCAGTGCATTACCTCTCTTTAGCCCTTAGCAAGGAATCCATAAATTCTGCATAAACAGGCTCCTTGCAGGTGGGTGCAGAGGGTCCATTGAAATGAAAACAGCCCTGACCAGAGAACTGGAACAACATCTTCAGTCTTTCTGCGCTAATTGTAAGAGAAGCTCAGATCCTTGCACAAATGAAATGGGGATCCTTGGTTACTCTCATTGCTCTTCATGCCAGCCTATGGTAGGCTAATGCCTATAGCACTTTAGTATCTCTGTGTCACTGCCTTGAAGGTATTAACATAGGACCATAGAATTGTCTAGCATACTGGCCAGTTTTGACACTAAAAATCTAGGTGCGTCTTATGTTGGCCCTTCTCAGAGTGGCAAATTTAGTTGTTAGCGATGTTTGGGTATTACTAGTAGCTATATCTGATTACATTTTGCTTTATAAAATGAATGTCCATATATGCTACAGCACGTAAGGAAGAATACCAAAACTTCAGAGCAGAAATATCTGTTCAGTACATGCAAACTAAGCTGTACACACCCCATAGGTAACAGGGATATGTGTCATCAATGACTTCAACTGCACAACGTTGGAAATTCACCCTTTAGGCAAATGAAGCACAGCTCCAGTGGAAGTAATTTAAGTCTTTGATCTTTCAAACCTAGCCTTAACTTTACCTTCTTTCTCCAGACTATGAGCTGGCAATATTTTAAAGTCCTTTCATATTACTTTTTTGGCTCTAGAGACTGAAATTTTCTCCATGTTCGTACCATAACAGGGAAAACAGACTTACCTGGCTTTCTGAATTGAAGTTTCCTTGTTTTCTATCATCTCTGTAAAATCAACTTCCATAGCTCTCTGTTCCTCATATCATTCATCTCAGGCCTCTGCTCTTCATATCATTAATCTGTTCCAAAGTTAATACAGTCCCCCCAAAAAGGGTACATTCAGATCCATTGCACGCTCAGCATCTTGGAGGATTGCCCTTATGCTGAAAGGAGAATTTAAACCTTTCCAGGATGAAAAGAGAGCTATCCATCTGTGAGAAATTCTAAGCTGGATGTGCTAAATTTTGTTAGTGTTTCTCTTTTCTGGGGCAAGTCAAGGTTTGGAACATGTCATTGATTTATTGCTTTCATTAACATGATGGAACACAACAAGTAGAGTGCTGCTGTTGAGTTTACTGCACCTGTCCTGTAATGCAATACCCAGCCATTAGCAGATGTAATTAGCATGTTTGAGGCAATATATTAGTCCACCACAAATGTTTTTTAAAAGGAAGAGGATAGTTATATTGAGTGTTTTTTGACTTTCCTGAAGAGTCTAAAAGCTTTTTAAAGGAGTAAAAAAAAATGTTCCCTAGAAGAGCTGAATCAGGGCTCTTCAGGAAAACATTGTTATGGATGGAGAATTGCTTTTAGCAAAGAAATGACACAGGAAACCAAATGACATAAATTTTAAAATGTTGATACCAACAGTATAAGAAAAAATTCTGCTAGTATCATTCATCCACAGAGCCTCTACACATTACAGCTTGTACAGGAAGATCAATAGTGTGGCAAAAGTTGATGGAGGGCTGAGCCCTGAACAATCTGGCATTTTGAACCTATTGTATCATTGAGTAATGGAAAAAAGAGACAGTCAGGGTGGATGGAGGACAAACACATATGTTTTCTCTTTTATGTATATAACAAAGAAAAAAGGAAAGGTTTCTCTTACTTATGAAAGATATTGTGGCACAAACCAGTGACTGAGGAAAGCTGTGAGAATTGCTCACAGAGGTATCTGACTTAAGAACTTGCAATTATAAAAAGTAGATCTGGGTGCAAGTTTGAAAGTAGACCAAGATGATCTGCCACCTGCAATCTTGGGCCTGATGTAGTTCAAGTGATTTTGTGCATGGCCTCGGCAGAAAGTTTACCTACTCAGAATAGCTTGTTGTACTCAAATGGTAGGGAAAGTGAACACAAAGTATGTCTTTTCTGTACCATCTCCTACCTGTGGTACTCTCAGATCCTATTGTACTCATCTTCTGTGGAAAATACATCCTGTCTCATCACAGATTGAAAAAATCAGCCATATCATGTATATGTTTCCCCCACCAACACTAAAAGAAGACACCATATACGAACACACTGTACAACACATGACTGATAAACAATGAAAAGAGCACGTCCTTGTTCAGTTTCCCCAGTCCTCAGCCACTGTCCTCTCACTGTCCAGCTCAGAGACCTTGTCAGGGTGCTCAGGAACTCCTGTCTGCCCTGCAGTTCTGTTTTGGGCTTCCTCCCCACCTTAAACAAGAGAGGATGAAGGAGTAAAAAGGCAGAAAGGGTCTCAAAGTCTACTTGAGTCCCACCTTGACATGGAGCTGAGTAGGTGACCAGGGTATATGCACTCCAGCCAGGTGTTCTGAAGTGCTCCGGGGGTTCATTGATAGTTTTAGCCATCAAGTCACCTGGGGCACATGCAGACCTTGGGGCATAAAAGCAATGCAGGGAAGACAGTCCAGTCCAGTGAGAAGTTGTGTGTCTGGGAACAAAGATGAGAAGCTGTAATGATAGCATGGGCTAGTCTGCCCTGGGAAGCTGTGCCCCTGAAGGAGACAGGACGCACATCACAGATCCTCACCTGGACCTGAGTTTCCCAGTAAACACTGTGGTCAAAGTGCTAATGGGATCGTTGGGCACCCGCTAAAGGGAATGCTGAATAACAACAAAGTGACTCTATTACCTATTTGATATTAATGTGAACACAATGGAAGACATTTTTCGTGCTAATGATTCAAGAAAGTTGTTGAAAACCTGTAGTGTTCAGGAAAGACTTATTAAAGCACTGAAAGAATCAGAGAAAAAAACCTAAGAATGAATGGTTTGAGGAGGTGAGTCTGTTGAGCATACCAAAGGAATGGCTGAAAAATTATTTGTCTGTGAACACCTATGTGGGGAAAAGCTATTGTAACAGAGGGCTCTTCAAACCAGCAGGACAGTGGAACACTAACATCCACTAGCTGACAGCGGACAAAATGAAAAGTCAGGACAATGAGCAGGGTTTTTTTCCATAGTCAGATCAAAGATCGGCTGGAGCAATTTATGAGAGGTTGCAATAACTTCCTTTTCTCTTGGAATGGTTTTGAAACAAGGTAGTTACCTGAAGAGGTACTCCACAGCTGCTGGGTTTGAACCAGCATCCACTGGCTTTTGCTTGCCAGTCAGAAAAGAGGAGCATGGTAGTGCCTTGGAATCAGCTAAAGTTTCACAGCCATCTCAGATTTTTAAAAAAATGTAAAGGATGTAGTATGAGTGTATCTGTATTTAACTATCTACCACACCTGACCACTGACACAGATGCCCAAATGTTGATGATCAGCACCAACTACGTATGGACACCCTGCACTGTGCCCAGAGCAAAGGACCCTGTGCTTCCTGCTTGGATCTCTTTTGTCCACACACATACTGTAATGGAAATTTCTCATCCAGTGCTGTCACAGTGTTTAGTTGCAATACTGTGCTGAGGAGAAGTGTTCTAGAGAATATTACTTTTGTTCTTTTTTGGTTTTATAAGATGTTCTTATCCTGATTGATAGCTTACTATTTTGATAGCACAAAGTGGAGCAGCTGGTATAAAGAATTCATCTGAAGACAAAACCAAAAGGTGTTTTTGTGTGTGTTAAGTACTCTAGTACTAGAGTGACAAACATGGCAAGAAGGCCGTCACTGAAAAGAATCCAGAAGAATTAATTTTATTATGGAAAACAACTGGCAAAGCTGCAGCTATCCTTGGCTGTGTCATATAAGCAAAACTATAACAGTTGCCATTTATATACTCTGACCTGAAAACAGGCTGTTGTGCCATTTCTGTGTAGGCTGATATTGTGGGTTTTCCATATAAGATTTCTCTTTCCCTCCACATGCCGCCTCCCTGGGATCAATCAAAGAGATTGTTCCAAAGCGACCTTGTTGTAATATATGTATATTAAATTTATACATAACCTCAAATAAAGCACAGGTTTGCATTATTGAACGTATGAGTAGAGCAAGCAGTAGCAGTATTAATTTTATTTAATGTTATGCCTACTATATTCAGTTCAAAGATAGGAAGATTTACTATCCATTTCAAGGAAAGTTATTGCAGTCTGATACTAACATTCTCAGCAGTTTATTTTTTTTAATCTGTAGTATAGTAATGGAGACATAACATAACAAAGCAAATTTCACAGGCTATTATAATACACCCATCAGGGGGGCTGACTGCCCTGCGGGGGCTGAGGGTGACAGTGGGGCTGGACAGAGGTGGTAATGGGGTCAGCACAAACCCTGCAGTCCCCAGGATGGTCCTGCTGTGGTGGAGCCAGGAGGTCCCATCCATGGGCGCGCATCAGAAGCAGTAGTTCCATGATGGGGGCTGCGGCCACAGCTGCCCCGCAGGCTGGCTGGGAACCCCTCACATTTTCTGAGGGATTGGGCTGCCCTGGCTGCGCTGGTGGGGAGCTGGCCCTGAGCCCTGGCAGCCGAACCCCAGGAGGGAGGATGCTACCAGCACCTTTACGACACTGAGGTGAAATGGGCAAACCACGGGCATGTCTATGTAGAGACAACGTAGTGAGCCTTGGGGCATGCATCTCCTGGTGCATATATAAGGCACTGGTTTGCATTATTGAATGTATGAGTAGAGCAAACAGTAGCGGTATTAGCTGTATTTAATGTGGTCCATTCCTTACAGTCCGTGGCTCTACAAAGCTACATAAACACCTACTGGGTAGCACCTCTGCTGTATCACGCTTCTCCTGATTGTTTTAGCACAGATATTTAGACGACAAATTTCTCTTCCACTACAGACGTCCACCTTTTCTTTGGTACTTTCTTCATTTAGTCTGAGAGGAAGTTTGGGTAATGAGTCTAAGCAGTGCACTTAATTCCTGCGCATCTCTGCCTGAAGCTGAGGGTGATGAGAAACGATGGCTTTTTTCCCTGGCCACCTTCTTGGGGTGCAAGCTGCTCTCTAAACCAGATTCTTCACTTCTCGTCTGGTTTGTGCTTGCACATTCTTGGCCAGTGAAACCCACACAAATGCAGGTGGAGGACGGAGCAGCAACTGGCCATCCCAGATGCCCACTGGCAGCATGTTGGAGACTAAGCCACACGAAATCCTTGTCCAGTGCTAGTGGGTCAGTCCCAGTCCCTAGAGAGCTCTGCTCCCTCTTCTCCTGCCTGGGGACACACTTCCCCTTCTCTCTGCCTGGCTCCCTCACTTTCAGGGTGTTCCTCAGCCCTCTTGCCTGAGGCAGATGAGTGCCAGGGGTTTTGAGAAAGGGGCTTTGAGAAAGGACATAAGCATGCCTTTTTGAAATCCCCTATCAGGAGCCACAAAGGATAACACACTCTGTATGTTTGGGTACCGGGCATTTCCCTCCCTAAGCTCTGATTCCCCATGTGAAACAGAATCCTGTTTTCACGGGTTTAAACTTGCGACGCCAGTGAAAAAGCAATTACATGGCAAAACACATATAAAAATGATGACAGTCATCTATCTTTCTGAAGCTTTTTGCAGTTTTATTCAGATTTATTGAAGGCTTTTCCCCCAAATGACATCTTTCTGTAAATCCACTTCATCTGCTAGAATATCAAGTCATCAGAATGTCCTCAATGATGAATCATTAGAACGTCATTAAAACGTGGTCCTTAGTATCAGTCACAGTCACAGGAATGCAATAATCTGTGCCGCGGCAGCACACTTAGAGCCATCTAAATGTTTTTTGAAAGCTAATACACTTTTCACTTAATTACATTTTCAAATTATACAGTCATTTTGCAGTAATTCATTGTAATTATCATCTATATTTAATTTAAAGTAAAAAAATGTACATAATCATCTTTGGCATAAACACACTTTAGTCAGTGGGTTTGTGGCAGCATGGAATTAACCCTGCAAAAAGACCTTTTAATGACTGAGCTTTCCTATACAAAATATTTGTTAAAACACTCCTAATACCACTACAAAAATGTGAATAATTGTAACCATGCATAGCTGTGTATAAAATCCATTCAAATTTGCCAGAAAAAATGCCCAGAGGTAGTGATTTTGGGTCAGACGAAACAATGTGACTTAAACTTTCAGTTTATAAGTATCTGTGTTAGTAAAAGAATTTTTGATAATTTCTCCAGAAGCAGCCTGTATCTTTACATTGAGTCATCACCTACAAAGTAAAGCACATGCCCTAAATGCTTCTGAGCCTGGACTGTTGTGCAAATGGTTAGTAAAGATAACTCACATTGAGGATCTGAGCATGCAGGAAAGTAAGCGGAAGCCAAAGGCAACACTAGCAAAATCATATGCCAAATTCAACTTAAGTGTAAGATGAAATACCTTGTGGTAAGGCTGGACATGCAATATCCTTTTGGACAAATTCCACTGATTTTAATAGAACTGGATAGACTATATCCAAAGACTGAATTTGATCAGATCTAAAACATGTATTACCTCTTCATCCCTGCTGTTTACTACGTGAGTTCCTAAAGCAAAACTCAAAAAACCCGCACCCCACATAAACATGCCTGAGGTGAAGATCAGTGACCTTTCTCAGGTATGTCCTCTGTTTACTTTTCATGAAGGAGTTCCACTGAACATCTTCTGTTTGGGTTATCTCAAAAAGTACCACATTATTAAAAACCTACTGCTGGTTTCCAAACAGCAGCTAACCGAATGATGATTCAAAGTGGATCAGTCTGCCTGCGCTGATATAAATAAGACTAGTTTTAGTCCTATATATTCTGATAGTGAATCTGCTGTTATTGTAGCAGCTTTTTGTCTAGTGGTTTTGTCTGTTACCTTTTGAAAGGAATTATTATCCCAGATTATCTGCAGCTGAACACTTTTAAATCAATGTTGTTACAGAAGCAACAAATTTGGCTTGTTATTATTATAGTTATTTGTACTATCCCAGCACCTGAGAAAGGACTGGAACTTCATTACAATGGGTAATACCTGAACTTAGAGGAAGAAATTCCCTTGTGAGGGTTTTACAGTTATCTGTAAAACAAGATATAAAAACTTGTGAAAAGCAATAGAAGAAATGGAGGACATTCTAAGAAGCTGATATGATTTTAGGGTTGGTTGGATATGTAACCTAATGGTCCTGAATGAACTGCCTTTATTAAAAATGAAATAAAAAAATAAATACCTGCAGTCCCCTGTTGACCCTCATTTCTTTATTGCAGTAAAGGGACTGTTTACAGAGAACTGAATGGTTCATAGCTCTCTGCATTTAGTATCCTGCTATTGCCAGGACATTTGCAACTGAATCACACTGACTGAGCAGTTACTCTGTGACTGAAGTTGATTTGGTTGTGTCAAAACTCAATGCTTTGCTGAACTCTTGCTGTTCTCTGAGCACAGTATCGTCCCCAGTCACAGGCAGACAAAATTTTCTTATGCTTTACCATCTCAAGACTGAAGAGCAGAACCTCCTGAATCCTAGCTTTTTAAAAGCTATTTTGGAAGTGGGTTAAACTAGACCACTTCACAGCATCCTGAGCGTGAAGTAAAACTTGCACGTGAGAAGCTGGTGCGGAGGAGCTGCTGCAGTTCGGAGCCCTGCTGTGGCTCCTTTCCCTGCTGCTCACTGGTGAACGCCCTTCCACAGGCACTTCTGAAAATGCTGCCCACCATCCTTAATGTGCTTGGTGCACTTTGCCTTGATCTGGAGGGTTGTCTTGTACTTCACGTTCCCAGACAGAATGATGGCTGTGTTCGTGACTTGTATGGTAAACCCTCTGTTCAGGTATTTCCATCACAGTGCACGTCCTCCCAGAAAATTAGGAGCCTGGGCCTGTGCAAGGTTCCTTTCAGGAGCAGGACCTAAGACAGCAATTAAAATAATGAAAAACCTCTCCACTCCTGAAATATAGATACCGCTTACTGGGATGACACTTGTCGAGACAAAGCATAGACAGAATACAGCATTCAGCTTAACAGATGAGTAGCTATGAAATACAACAGTGACCAGCTAGGAAAGGGGTGGCAGGCAGAAATTCAGTTTTGGCTTATAAGTTTTGTGCGTAGGAAAGACCTGCTTCTCTCTGTCTGGGTGCAGTCTCTCCCCGGCACTACTGGGTGGTGCATGTGAAGTGCAGCAGCAGGGCCCCGAGTGCATCCCCCCTCCTGGAGGTTTGGGTGCCAGCTCGGAGGTAGGGCAGCCAAGGGCAGCCCCTTCCTTTGGTGACCTTGGAGCCAATTATATTTTCCATAACCCACAAAGGAAAAAACTGCACTCAGCCTATTTGCATATAATGCCACGCTGGTATGCTTCAGCTTGCAGAAACGATGATCTGTTGGACAGCGCTATTTATAATATCACCTGACGTTTTCTATCAGCCAGTTTTACACAAAGAAGGAAAGTTTTTCAGAAGAAACTCAGGAATTAAGGTCCTTTGCATTTTTTTAGCCTCCTTACTCAGACAAATTCACATAAAACTGCAATGCTCTTTGTCTTCCTCTTCAGCTGCTGATGATGCATAACGTCAGGAGCAGAGCTTGTCAGAGATGGCAAAGTAGCTACCCATAACTTGCACTTCTGTAGTCTCTCGATATATTGAATGCCCACAGTTGCTCAGAAAGTAGAGCATTTGGCATTTCTGGACTGAGGAAGGGGCAAGTTTAGATTCAGGAGCGTTGGTTTTTCTTCATGGCATGTGCATCCTTTTGGGGGCTGACAAACTGGCAAGGAACTAGTTTTGTAGAGGTAATGGGTTTGGGTAGTAACTAGATGCATACAAAATGACCATCTATTCACTGTGTTTAGGCATTTCAGATGCCAGGACCTCATTCAAATCTACACAGAGCAAGTAGGCTCCAAAATGTATGCTTTGCTGCTTTTATTGAACAGAAAAACTTGACAGGTCACACTTAATGCACAACTCATGTTTCTGGAAAGAAACATGGAAGTAGAAGCAAAGGAAGATCTAGGTCTCAGAGCAGCTAAAAATCACTGAAGAAGGTGAATAACAATTCTATTCTCTGAGGGTTAAAGACCCTTAAACAAGAAAGGTCTAGTCATACTTCTGCCAGCCCTGGAATGTCCTTTTTGAGAAGAAAAGAGGTAAATTTATACCAGCCCACATTTCAGTAAATAAGCAAAGACCCCAAGTAACCTTCTAAAGCTGCTCCAAGGTGGGTTATTTTTTCTTTTTTTTTTTTTTTTTCAGTGGGAAAAAATTAACTGTTGTCGAGACAAGTTTTCTTCCTGGCTAGCATCGACCCATGTGGAAAGTAAGATTTACCTCATGTCTGTGTTTAGAACAGCTTTGTAGCGTTTTACTTCATGCTTTTAGGATGCAGTTTAAAGATGCTGGTGCTCTGTGTTCTTGGGGTATTTTTTGTTTCATTTGACAGCCCTTGTAGAACTTGAGCCATGTCAATTCCCAAAGAAAGGGCAACATTATTTCTACCTAGGATTAGCTGTTCATTTGGGGAATTTCCAAGTGTTGCACTGGAGCAGAAGGGTGTAGGTAGCACTGGGCACATACAATTGCTTCTAGATACACAAAGGCTGCAGTCTGCTCTCTGTCTCTAAAGTTAAGGGGAAAAAGACTAAAGCATAAATAAGACATTTATATAAATACTGAACTGAAATAACAAGAACAACAAAAGAATGAAGGAAATATTAATTTCCTAATTTGGAGTAGCCACTTGCTATATTTGAGGGACTAAGGAAGAAATGTTGCCCTAGTCATATGCTTTACCCATAGATGAAATTCTAGCCATTTTTGAAGAGGGAATTCCTGGGAATGTTTTGAATATGTGTACTGAGTCTGGCTGGGATGGAATCATGGAATCACGGAATCACGGAAGCTTCAGAGTTGGAAGGGATCTCTAGAGATCATCTAGTCCAACTCCCCTGCTGACGCAGGAATGCCTGGAGCACATTACTCAGGACTGCATCCAGGCGGGTCTTGAAAATCTCCAGAGAAGGGGACTCCACAACCTCCCTGGGCAGCCTGTTCCAGTGCTCTGTCACCCTCACCATAAAGAAGTTTTTCCTTATGTTTGAATGGAACTTCCTATGTTCCAGCTTGTGCCTGTTGCCCCTCGTCCTGTCACTGGGAACCACTGAAAAGAGTCTGCCTCCATCTTCCTTCNCCTGTCCAGGTCACACTGGATGGCAGCGCGGTCCTGTGGAGTGTCAGCCACCCCTCCTAGTTTGGTATCATCAGCGAACTTGCTGAGGATACACTCTGTCCCGGCATCCAAGTCATTAATGAATATATTGAACAAGATTGGACCGAGTATTGACCCCTCGGGACACCACTGGAGTTAATCTTTCTCATAGCAGCCCTCATAGTGCTGTGCTTTGTATTTGTAGCTATACTGGAGTCGATAAGACAGCAATGTTTTGTCCTCTGCTGAACAGTGCTCCCTGTGGGAGCACCAAGACTGCCTCTCCAACCCCACCCCAGAGTCCAGTGAGCTGGAGGTGGGCAAGAGGTTGGAAGCGGACAAAGCCAGGACAGCTGACCCAAACTGACTAAAGAGCTACCACATACCATATGTTGTGCTCATCAATAAAACCTAAGAGAAAGGAGGAGAAGAGGGACATTTGTTATCAAGTTTGTCTTTTGATGCAACCGCTATGCGTACTGGGGCCCTGCTTCCCAGGAAGTGTCTGGACACTTCCTGCTGATGGGAAGTAGAGAATAAATCTTTTTGTTTTCCTTTATGTACCAGTCTTTGCTTTCCTTTTATCAAACTACCTTTATTCTTACCCCTGATTTTTTGATCTTATTTTCTACCCCCATCCTGCGGAGAAGGGGGAATGATAGAGCAGCGTAGTGGGTACCTGGTGGCCAGCCAAGGTCAATCTGCCACGATATGTTGCAAAATATTTTTAGTTTCAGCTTAAAGTGCTGCAGAGCACAACTAGGTAGTTGAGATGCCTTCAAGTAGTTCCAGATAGGAAGAGAATCCGAACTCCTTGTTGTTCTATAGAATCACTCAAATCCTATATTTGTGAGAACATTTTTTCTTCATTGCATGCTTGAAGTGTCTTTCTAAATTGCTGGAATATTTGACAGAGCAAGAGGAAAGCAAGGAAAGGTCTTTTATGAAGTTATTTTAAAATTCCCAAGGGTTCTAATTCTGAAGCTGTTCACCTGCATCTGTAAAAGTAATTTTTAAAAATATGCAATCAGAATAAAGTGAATGGGTATTTTCCTAAGATTAAAGTGTATTTTTGGTTACTCAACTAGAAATGAAAATTGGCTGTATTAAACATTTTCATTAGTACATTCAGCTTCATAAAGTAAGTTTATGTAGGTCACAAATTTCCAGACACTGTGTTATGTTATGTTATGTTATGTTATGTTATGTTATGTTACATTTAGAACAATCTAAGTTTTCTATCAATTTTAATTTCCAAACGTACCTCTTGAAGTTAGAAAACATTTACACATCTCCAAGGTTTAGTGACATAAGTAAAGAAAATGAAATACATTATTCTTAAATTATTTGAGTGAAAGAAACAGATGCTGTGGGCCCTAAGAATATAGACAAAATTTGCAAAGATAGTCTAAGATCCAGGTTGGCATTTAGTGGGATTGAGAAGAGCACCTAAACTATTGTTTTGTGCTATACAAAATTCACTGGCTATAAGGTATTTTTGAAAACTGTATTCCTAGAGACATGTAACAGAAATACTTTGGCCTTTTGCTGTGTGCAGTACCATGTTAGCTAACACATGGTAACTAAAATAAGTTCTAATCTGCTGTGGAAATTTTTTTCTAACTTTAGGAAAATTATATGTGCCTCCACCTTGGAGATGGTTCTTGAAAAGAAGTAGGCTGTCAGTGTTTCAACTCTTGCTATCATGATTTAATAACACTAGGATAACAAGACGTGCCATCTTTAGATTAATAGATAACATAAATAAGGAAGATAATTATAAACAATTTAAAAAGGGAAAGCAATCATTTAGTGCATCAGTAGCTGGCAAGGAAAATTGATTTTTACTTCTTTTCATAATTCATTAAGTATATGATAGTTTTGGGCAAGGAGGGGAGAGTTATTTCAGATTCCAGCAGCTAAATCTCTCTGAGCAACATTTGTCAAGCCCACTTGATGGACAGCAGAGCCCTTCAGAGTCGTTTGCAGACAGGGGACGCCTTCACTCGCGCTGTCTCCCCAGTTGTCCTCTAGCATTTCCCAGCAGGAAATATTGTGTCTGAACTAGTTCTGACAGAAATTTGCCCAAACGCTTCTCAAAAACCATGTCAGAAAGAGCTCATCATCTCCCCATGACTTATTCCAGTGCTGGGCCACTTGTGCTGTTAGGAAATTATTCTTGCCCCATGTCCTGAATTTCCAATGTAAACCTGTTCTGCTTAATCCTTTCACCAGTCAACCTGGAGAATAATTTATTCTCTTCCTTTTATTAGGAAGCTTTGAAGTGTTTTGAAGACTGCTATTGTGTTTCTCTTTGGTTTTCTCTAATTGAGACTAAAGCATTCCATTTATTTCAGGGTAGCAGATAATTCATATGTAGCACATCACAATGTGCACTGACAGATGCCCTCATAGTTGTGTTGTGTATCCCTTATGCTTAGAAGTCTCAGCACTAAGTAATGTATTAGTATCTCGCTATCCCCATATACAAAGCAAACAAAAGTCTTTTTTATTGTCTGTTTATGCAATTTATTTATGCTAAACTATTTATTTGCAAAACAAAGAGCTCCAGAGTCTCTTATATTAACTTCTGATCACATCTAAAATGCTCTTTGTGTTAGGTGTGAATACAAATTGAAAGGACAAGGCAAAACAGCTGGTCTCGTTGCTATCTACAATTGTGATTATTTTGTGAAGACCTTTGCTTTGTTAAACCACAGAAAGTGCTTTAGAAAGTGTTGATGGTCATGTATGCTTTATGGTCCATACAATCTTAATCGTTGTGCTTAATTGTTATGGTCTTAATTGTCACCATTGGTCATGTAGCTGAGGTTAGTCTCACAGGCTATGACAAAAATTTAATTGTCCACAAAGACCACTAAGGGGTCAAGAAATGCAACACCAAGCTGTGAGTTAAGAAAGATAAACATGCATTCACAGGAATGACTGAGGAAGAAAAATCAGAAGTTTTGTCTGTTTTTAAAGGTGTTATTCCATTTTGGTGTAATGGGTTAGTTAACAATCTCTTCAGTGCAAAGGTGATGTGATAATGGAAGCATAAAAACGAACTGCTGCACTGACAGGTCATGAGATCCTAAGGTCAATCAGGCAAGCTTAAAGCAAGTGAATGGCCAGGCATCCTCCTCTCTCCCCAAATACAAGAACTTCCCGATCAGGGCAAACCACCGCAGAATTTGATCTTCTCCAACTCCTACAAAGCAACTGATAAATGTATTTTCACAAAACAGTGTCTTGGAGTTACCCTTCTCGTCTACTTTCTGTGATCCTTGCAGCTCTAGCTTTAACTGGATGTATTTAAGCGCAGGAGGAGTGGACAAGGTAGCTGATGACAATCAAAGAAAACTGAGCAATGATAATTAATTACCCAGCTTTTCAGTCCCTGAAATAGTATTTCAAAGGTAACTCTCTCTTCCTCATCCACCTTCATCTCCCCCTGAAAAAGACCTGGTGTGTCTAATAGGATATCGCGCTTGGAAAGAGATTAATTAGAACAGATCCAAATCTAATTGTCTTTGTAAGTCGCTTAGTCATTTTCCTCAAACAATGGAAGACACAAGATCATAATCAAGGGTTCCAGCTCATGGCAAGATAAAATGCACACCGTGATAGCAAAGCAAGTTGTTGGACAGGTGCAACAAGTTGTTAAGTTATCGCCTCAGAGAGAGTCTATTGTTCCCTTCTGAGCCTGTGAGCTGTTCTCTAATTGGTGAGGAAATTAGGAAGAGATGTTGATTTTGGAGGCAAATCTGCTTTTCTTCTGGAACTGTCAGATTTATCTCATTCAACAGCATCATCTTAGCAGAGGAGAGCATGTGTGAACAAAGGGCTGCAGCTTGCGGTGTGACCACATCACCTACCAGTGACCCCCTAGGTCCACCAAGGCCAAGCAAACCTGAAAGCTGGGACCATTGTGGCTGTAAACCATTTAGTTCTTGGCATAGTCGCATCAATTCTTGTGATGTGAAGTCTGGGCAAGCAGGCCTGGGGTTACTGAGTGGGTAGGAAGGAAACATATAATATATATTTATATTTTTAATTCCATTAATACTGCCTGGAGATGTTCTCCGGATTGAGAAAGCAGGGCTTGGCCATGTGGCTGGGTAATTTGGTGACTGGCAGCCTGGTCCCAGCAGCTGTCACTGGGCATGCAGAGACCAGTGATGCAGCCTGGGTGTGGCATATCCTGGACAGAGACAGAAGAGACACAGGACAGGGTGCCCCTCCATCACCTAGCACCCTCACTTTTCCACCAGAGCTGAATTGGTCTCTGGTAAGGCATGTGGCCAGAATGACACACTGTGAGGTGTGGGCTTGCCCAACCTGGCCTTCCCCCAGGATTTTAAAATCACTCTGTGCCCAAGATGTGCACATTTTGGCATTTTATCTCCTGCAGAAAAGCAAGGCTATTGACTGCCTTAGCAGAGGAGCTCAGTAACTCCAGCAATCCTTGAGGCGCCTCACAGCCAGAAATCTCTGCAAACACAAAACATTCCCCATCTAATTTCACTCCATTAAAGGGTTTACCTGAGAGGGCAGAACCTTTCCTGATTGAAATCACAGAGTGGAGTTCAGTGAGCGTATCTCAGCTGTCAGGTACATGTACCAATGACCAGGCTACAGCCTGTTTAGAAATGAGGTTACTTGAGACTGTGGTTTCACGTGACATAGCCATGCATCGCAACGCTCTTTTGTTCTTCCATCTCTCATCCTCCCTCCAGACCATCTCCTCAACCTCATCCTTATGCATCCTCTTTCCAGCTCTGCTTCCTGGGGCTACCCCAACAAACTGAATCAGGGAATTGATCTGGCTTGAAAATAACCCCCTCTTTTCCTTAATGGCTGGTTTTTCTTTTGAGCTGAGTCATTTCGCAGTGCAGCCACACAAGCAGTTGTGCTGGCCCTGCAGAAGAGCAATGACACACAGCACACGGTAGGAGTGAGCTGTAGGGCATGAATATCTCAAAACACTTGCATGCTTCATCTTGTGAAACCTCAGCTTAAGTCTTTCCTATTAAAGTACCTCTTCTGGGCATAAACTACTTATACAGTCACAAACAGCATAAAAGCACGTTAAAATGACACTCTTGTCTACCGTTTTGGATGCTCCCTGGATGATGATGGATTTCCAGGCTTGATTTACAACTACTAGAACTGTTCTCTGAAAAGAGGGGGAGTACTTCCCCATACATCAGGTCAGTAAATGGAAAACACACATTCCAGCCCTCAAAAGAAGCAAAAGAAAACACATCTGTAATGCTGTAAATCCAAACACAGTGTAAAAAAGATAGCCTTTTCTTTTTCTGGCATTGGTGGGAATACAACCTTTCCTTTTTCCTAGACTTTTTTGTTTCAGAACAAAGGGAAGCTTGTGGGTAGGATTCAGTTGGGAAAGAAGATATCCAAATTAAGGTTTCTACAAGTAAGCATTTGCCAGGAGTTTAAGCTCCTGTCACAGCCAATGCACTCACTCACGTTTGGAGAGCAGTTCATCTCACCCCAGAGCAGTCGCTCAGGGTGGGACTCAGTTGCCTGAACACAGGATGCCCAGGGCAGGCAGATATGACAGGCACAGCAGAACTCTATCCTTTTGTGGCAGGAGTCGAAGACAGGAAAGATAATTCACAGCATCTAAAAATTGCAGTAGACACCTATATTGAGACGACTGAATCTTACCACAGTGGCTAGTCAGTCAAATAACTTTCCAATCTCAATACATGGTTGATGGCACTGAGTTTGTGTCCACAGATTTTAGTAGGAACTCAGATGTGCATATTTGGATCCCTGTATATAGACAAATAGATGTCTTACTCTCAGTTTGGATGCCATTCTACTTGTCAAAAAACCAAACAACTAAGTCATGGGGGTTTTTTTAAAAGAAAAATCAAATGTGGGTTTTATACTCCTTTTCATATATATATGAAAGCTCTGCTGATAAACTGAAAAATAAGCCCATTGTGGCAGTTCTGGGAAGGCACAGATTTGGCAGTGACTCTGTGTATCTGTGGTCTTAAATATTGACACCTCAGACTTTGGCACTTACAGAGGGTGCTCTGTGAGACTCAGCTCTTATTTTGTGCATCTAGCTGAAATGAGTAATAAATGATAAATGGTCAAATCCAGCAAATATTCATGTTCACATGAATGTCTGTGGTCTTACAATGATATTCCTCCAAAGATCTTTCTGAACAAAACCTCCTTGCCTATATGAATAATGATGAGGAGAAAAGTTTAAGGGAAAAGCTCCCCTAGTCCATTCAGACAGCACACAGCAACTGAAGGATGTTGTATTTAATTGTGTATTTTAATGTTTTAGCCTTTCACTCAGACATAGTGAAATCATCCAAGGTTTGAATATTCAATTTCGGGTATGAAAACCATTTTACCATACTTTGTAAGAGTAGCTAAAAAACTCCTGTGCTTCCAGCACAGGGCAGATTCCCTGTTCAACAGCTATCCAGGGGAAAAAATGAGACAATAACGAGTGTTCTGAGGAAATTTTCTCAGTTTCGTAAAAATAGTATTCTACTATCATTTATTTTACTTTCTTTGTTTGTCACTACTTACAGTCAGAATAATTCAAGAACTTTTTTTACAGGGGTAGCTCCAGGAAAGTATTTATGTTAAAGCACTTGGACTTATTGCTGTAAATGATTGAGACTGAATAGAGGAAATGTGTTTAAAACATGATGAAACACCAGATGTCTAGTCATAAATAGAATAAATGATGGTGACATTTTTATGCTGGGCATTAGCAAACTAGTGCAGAATTCCTTCTGTTTAAATTTGGTAATTTTTTAAGCAGATAAGGATGTTATTTGGTTGCCTGGACACATTTTTTTTTTTTAAACCAGAAATTAATTATACTGTTGCTTATATTTCATTTGGACAGTGACAGGTTTTGGCATCTTAAGTGAATATTTTCCTGAGTTTTGGATTTACATCTGATACACTACCTTGTCGGGAAGAAAGGAGCTACCAGGCTACTCATGAAAAACTACTGGCAAAAGCAATGAATGCTGATTTCTTTTCCCTTCTGATATTGATCAAGATTGCCATTAAGAGGTGCCTTATTTTATTGCTCTTAGAATTTGAGATTCTCCCCATCCTTCTCCACTCCTCAGATTTCCTTTAATCTATCTATAGCCACAGAGAATGTTTCTGGTTTGGAGAAGAAAAACCCTTTCAGGTTTTGGGGGAACTCAAGTCCTCAGACACCCTAATCGGACTAATGTTTCAGGGCAGGCCAGAAGTGAAAAAAGAGGGAAGAAGCAAACCACTCCAGAGCAGAGGAAATTACCAGCGCAATACAGAAGCACTTGAAGCAAGAGGAATACATGTTCTTTTGATCTATTACTGTTAGTATGCAGGCCTGAATAAAATGGATAGATTAATTAGAAAATAGCTCATAGCCCATTCATAGATAATGAACTACTTATGAAATCTTTAAACAAGATGCCCTTTTAGATCAGACGACTACAGCGCTTACTGAAGCGCTGCTGCTTCTAATTTGGAGATAAATAAATCTTGTTTGCAGTAAACTGACAGACCTCTCAAGCTGCCACATGGCTTTCGAGTAGCCTGCAGTTTTTAAAATAGGTTAAATGTCTGCTGTGAAAAAAAAAAAGTGCATTTTGTGGTACTGCTTGCTGTGGCTTAAGCAGGAATGGAAATGAGAAGTAGGTGTGTCTGTGTAGCCAGCATGCTTCTGCCATCTCTGAAGGGGAAGGGGAGTGCCCATTCACCGTTATCATTCGTTTTTACAAGTCCCAATCCACAGTCAGTCCACAAAGCATCTTTTGCAAGCAGCTTCGGAGAGGAGTACCACCACGCTGGCCACTGTGCCATCGGGCGTGCAAGGGCACGGTGCCGATCAGCACTGGGTCGTCTGATCCGGCTGAGCCTGCTGTTCACAGGGGACTGGCAGCAAAAGAAATAAACTCTGCTGCAGGCAGTGACAGAGTGATAGCAGCATTTGTAAGGCCAGAACAGGCATTAGCTCAGCATATATTACTGAATTTTAGGCAGTTATTCTTGTATTGAAAGTGGTGACTTGCACCTGACTAAAATAGAGCTGCAATGCTTCCTTAACTTCTTCACACTAACCGGAGTGCTTCAATTCCCTATTAAATTCTTAGAGCTCTTAAAACCTGATTTCTGGTGTAAGTATTTTACGGAAAGTGAATCTTGATGTTAGACTCCGACACTCATTTAAAAATTGCTGATTCTTTAGCTCTGCCAGCTGTGAAACCCATGCATTGGACTATTGCTGGACACAGATGAAGAGAGTTCATTAAAAAATATTGAACCAATAATTCACTGACATTTCTTGCTTTATTTGCCTAGCTTTATTAGTTCCTAAATCTCTAAGACCTTTTTAAACATGTGGAGTGAGACTGAGAAAATAAAATGAATCTGTTCTAATGGAGACATTTGTCACCGAGGCAGATCAGCAAGCCTGAAGTTAAAGAACAGACATTGGGAAATTGAGCACATTGCTGAAATAAGGTTAAAACCTATGATCACGAGAATTCATAAGCTGAACCAGTCAAGAGCAGCTGACGCCCCAGACCTCATCCAACTCTGTTTGTCTGATCAGTGAACTGGAGCAATGATGATAGCTGAAGTGTTGGCAGTCTGAAATACAGAAATGCTGAACATGAGGAGTAATTCTTTCCTGAATAAATGGCATGGGGATGGCTTAAAAACTGTGTGGCTACTTAAAATACTCATCGGTTACCTAAAGGTCAGAAGAAAGTAATACTGAGGTAACTACATTAGTCAAGCATTCTCTGACCTTCAAATTTCACGAGGTGCTTGGAAAAACAGAAGAGAAATGGTATAACCAGAAATGCTGAACTTGAATGATGAAGGACAAATTTTCTGTTGGTGTAAATGAGCCAGTGTTGCTGATAGTTTTATATGGTACATATGTTTTAGGCTTCTGTTAATTACAGTCTAAGAAGTTGCATCTAGACAAGTAGTTTCTTACCCCAAAATCTACCATACTATCTCTCATTGTGAGAATATGGAATGGATGTTAAATGCAAATCAGTACTGAATACTTATGCATACTTGTATATATGGATGGAATACTTCTCTCCTCTGCTTCATATCTCTACTTCTATTTCTAGTTATTACTTTTGGTCTTTTCAAGTGTATATGAAATTAGATCCCAGCTGAGGTTGAGGAATCCATACTAACACCTGCTTTTCAGGTAAAGTGTCTCCCATTTAATAGATTGCCAGCTTCTTTATCAAGAAATATTTTTTTTTACCTTAAGAAATGTAGACAATAATTTCTGGTAATGTACAAACGGTTCTTTGTCAACTCAGAGCTATAGCAAAGTGATATGTTTTCATTCTAAGGAAAAAACGTAGATATGCAAATCACAATAGTATTACTGGGTGTACAGAGTATAGCACTGTTCAGGAAATATTCATTCCACAGAGCTCAGTGCTCCTGCTTTCACTAACAGAGGGCAGCAGCAATATATATTCATAACTGTACTCGGAATTGCTGGCATTGGGCTGCTGCCATCCGCAGTGGCAGATAAGCATTTTTTCTTTAAGTTCATCATTTTTACATTTGAAGGAGCAGAAGCAACAGAAAGCAGGACTGCATTTAAAGAATGGAAAAAAAAAACCCCAAAATATGGCTGCTAGTAGTGTGCAAATACTACCATATTGCTTTAGCGATATCAGGATAAAATGAATGTGCGCATCTGAGTTTTAAATTAGAGAAAAGAGGCAATGAGGCAAAGTTTTCATTAGGTAAGGTAGCAGGTGATAAAAAATTTGAGCAGGAGGTAAAATGGGTAAAAAAAGATCCAATAGTTGATTTTGAAACAAAAAAGGTACATGGATGTTATGATTAGAAATGGCAAGAGGAAGGATATCAAGTCCATTTTGATAAGTAGGAAATGTGAAATAACAGTAGCAAGATAATAGGCTGCGAGGAACCATAATTTCTCATTGTGGATTGTGCAAGTAGTTGTGGGGTTCACCAGTTAAGACTAATAGTATTTTTAAAATTAGCATTTATTTGTGTATAAATGTACCTATAAAATGGTGCTTCTCCACAATTGTAGATGATCTTGTCCCTTTTCTGTGTGGTCTTATGACTGAAAATCATGACATTCAGCATCCGCTTGAACATAGGGACAGAGGCGCAGGACCCTGATGACAACCCCTTATTTCAGGAACTTCATCCATGGACTTCCCTCACCTGACTTGACAAGAGATGTGTTTCACTGCAGCGGCCTCAAGGGTGACAGTTGGGTCTATGCAGAGGATACAGAGACCCAGAGCAGGCCCTGCCTCTCTTCCTTCTCCATACTCTTTCCAGGAATACCTTGCTAGTCCAGTCCTTGAAGCTTTTTATTTTTTAGAAAAGGGCCCCAGATTTCCTCCACCTATTAAAATCTTCACCATGCTTTTAAATGTATGAGGGAACACAAAAATTGCAGAGATACTGCCCTCTTTTTGAAGCCAATACAAAATTAATCTGTCCCAGCTCTGTCCAATGAACTGTCCTGGTTTGAGGTAAAACAGAACCAATTTTGTTCAGTAACTTTACTTTTTAGCTAGGCCTCTTCTAACTGCTGAAATTAACAGCGTGTTGTGCAGAAAACTGTTCACTCTCAGAGTGATAAGACCCATGTTTATAGTTGATGCCAAGGAACGGTATGCAGAGAGGCTCTTGCTTATACTTGTTGCTATAACACCCAAGGCCAGCCAACTTTGTTACTTGCCCCGTTGGAGGGTCGGAAATGGAAAAGCGTAGAGGGGTCACACCTGCGGGGAGGAGCGGACAGGACAGGTGACCCAAGCCTGACCAACAGGGTATTCCATCCCATCTGTCTCATGCTCAGTATAAAAGCTGAGGGATCAAAGGGTCAGCCCTCTTTCTTCAATGGCCGACGTCCGAGGAGGACTCTGTCTCTGCGTCTGCCTTTGATCCCGATCCTGAATCCAGATCCGGAATCCAGTTCCCGTCCGTCACTGAGTCCAGTCTGGGACTTCCCCAGCGCCTGCTGGTGACGTGATTGTCATCCTGGGAGCTTGATACGGTTTTGTATATATTTCATTATTTTCTTTTTATTATTTTATTATTAATATTTCATTAAAGTAGTTTAGTTCCTTCTAAACTCTTAAGTCTCTCTTTTTCTCTCTCTCTCTTGCCTCCCTTCGGGAGCGGAGCAAGAGGGAGCGAGCATCTGTCATTCCACCAAATTGGGCCAATCTGGCCCAAACCACGACACGAACATAAAAAAATAGAAAAAGAAATGGCAATGGTAAGAGTTGAAAATGTGACAGTCTGGGAGACAGGGCACAGCAGCCATCCCTGCTCTCTGCTACTCCTGGGCACTTGCTGCTGCAGCTGAGGGGACAGTTGATTAAGTAGGAGATTCAGGAAATGTCATGTAAGTTTTTTCCTGGATGAGCATAAAAGGTGTCTTTACCTTTCTCTCAAAGGTTACATCTGATGAACTAAAACACCCTTCAAACACAGAGCAGTGGATATTTCTCAGCTTTTATTTCTTTTCAACTTTCATATCTCTTTTGAGGGTAAAATACTATAGTTTTGCAAGAACATAAGAAACTTTGCAATTGAGAAATGCCATTTAGACAATTGTATCTTTACGTCCAGAATGTAGTATTTGTCCTTTCTTTCAACGATCTATTCATTCATTCAGGAGCTCATTCCTCTGTCTTTTCAAAGAAGTAAATCCCTCTATTTCAGTGAGTCACAGTTTATTCCATGTTTACTCTGATGTGTATGAAAAATTGATTAAGTTACTTTAGACTGTGGGTTAGATGAATAGTTGCAAATTCTTACTTGGAATTTCATGTTGCAAACCTGAATTTTCTCTGTATAATACATTCCCCTGTAACATGTCTGATCAGCTTATAGGATAGAGTTCAGAGACTGTGTACATTCACTCAGAGCTACTTAGCCTTCACAGTGGTGGGAAGAAAAAAACACATAGAGGCCACGTTTCAGCTTGCCTATTTACCTACACAAATATTTTAGCAGCTGAAATGGATTGTTCTCTAGAAGGTCCTATTCATTGGCTATGAATAGATAACAATGTCTATGTAGAGATGTCTCTGTGGTAAACATCTACTTTACGCAGACAAATCCTGTCTTGGTACCTAACATGAGAGAACAATTCTGTTCCTGTTCTGGTAATCTCAGATGCACTTAAAATAACTCGTGGCCTTTCAGTATATGGGGCTTGTAAGAAAAACAGAGAGGCTTTTTACCAAGGCCAGTAGTGACAGGACAATGACCAATGGTTTTAAACTGAAAAAAGGTAGATTTAGATTGGATATAAGGAAAAAATTCTGTACTGTGAGGGTGTTGTGACACTGGAACAGGTTGCCCAGAGAAGCTGCGGATGCCCCATCATTGGAAGTGTTCAAGATCAGGTTGGGCAGGGCTTTGAGCAACCTGGTCTAGTGGAAGATGTCCCTGCCCATGGCAGGAGAGTTGGAATAGATGATTGTTAAAGTTCCCTTCCAACCCAAACCTTTCTGTGATTCTGCGATCATGTGGATGCTCCACTTTGTCCTGTAGGTTTCCCCAGATCCCCAGGAAGAGGTATCAGTGCCTGTGGAGTGGTGCTATGTGGGGACCTGAGCTCTGCTGCGGTGCTGGAAGGAGTAAGGGGACATTTGGTGACACAGTACCTCCAGAAGTAGACATATGCCTTCCTCCAGCTGCACATCTTGAAGCGTCACCACTTCCACACCATCCTCTGCTAGGGAAGACCTTCCAGGATGAGGTGACTCTGCTCCTTCTGCTGAAGCCAGGCCATATGCAAGATTCATGGGGTTTGTGAGAGGGAGGCCAGAAGCAAACCAGAGCCTGCCTATAGCCCAGTGGGGAGCAGAAACATATTTTTGGGAAAGGTACCTGACCCTAAGACTAAACGCTTCCAGCTGAGCAGCCTTTCTGATCTCCATAAGCCATAGTCCCTCTTGCTCCATGGAGAGTCAGTGATCCCAGCTGTGCTAAGGTGACATTTGCTAGGCAGCTCCATCACCTCAGCCTGGCCAGGGTGTCCAGCTATGTGTAACAAAGAGGTCTCCAGAGGTCTTGTGTGTGGTCGTGCTGGAATCCAGACACCTACATTACCTGTAGGAGTCTATGTGCTCTTCTGGCCTCGAGTGTGTTGCTGCCCCTGGAGGCAGCAAAACCAAGGCAGGGAAGCGGCACCGTTCAAGGAGGAAAGGTTGGGTGTTTCAGGAGGGACTCTTACTGGCTTCAGAGATGTTGGCTGGGATCTAAGAAAAGAAACAACTGGAAAATAAAAATATACCAATAATTCCCATATAGAACATGAGTGCAATTAAGAAGTATCTTGAAACACAGTATGTGGTTAGATAAATCAGATATACTGTCATTGTGAGAACCTTCTATGTTTTAGGTAGTCGGTAGTACAATTTGTGTGTGAGGAACAGGAATGCTGATGCTGTCTATCCATCCATGCCCTTTTCAATTTATAAACACAAAATATTAATAAATCTATTTCAGAATCTAAAATTTTTCATATATGTTCATTTGTGAGCTTTTAATTGTTCAGTAAATGAAATCTGCAACACCTGGCTGAGGTATATTTAATATGATGTAGTGTATGAGCTCTGGCATAAATTTAATATAATCACCAAGTACTGAATAAAGTTGTAAAATGATTTATTGGAGCAACAGGGAGTTATATGGTAGATCTTATGCAGAAAATAAAATTATAAAATGTTAATGAAATAGGCATTTAAAACCGGAGTTGTAGTGTATAATTTATTCCATTATTAAAGTATTAAATTACTTTTGTGCAATACACCAGGATAAATATAAGGCCAATGATTATGAGGATGACAAGCAGGGAAAGTGAATTAGTATGCATTGCCATGGTGTAGAATCAAAGGGATACAAATGCAGCTGTATAGTTACAAAACTAAAATTTTCTCTGTAATACCATAGATAACAAACTCATCAAAAGAGCAGAAGTTGTATCTGCCACTGTGGGAATTTTCGAGATTTTGTAAAATTTTTCTGCTGCAAACCGCAATAAAAATAAAGTCTGAACACTTTAATGAAAATAATAATTTTTTTTTCCAACTAATTTCAAAAGGAATTATTTTTAATTTCTGTTGCTTTAAATTAATGTCAAAAGCAAATTATTTTGATTCAAGAAAGACTTTTCAGCTAAACTGAATTGAATTAGCATACTTTAAAGTTACAGAATCCTTTTTTTTAACCAAAAATTTATTTAAATGACATGTCCTCCAGTGGAAAGAAAGTATTTGAAAAAATCCTGAACAGAAATACTTAAGACTTTGCTACAAGCAAAGAGATATGGGCTTAAAAGTACTGAGAACCAGCTGCAATTGCAGCCTTTCTTTCTGGTTCAGCTTACCAGCCTGCTGAATTGTGCTCCTGTTCTCTCTTAACAAAAAGATAGAGGTGAGAAAATACAACAGTCACCGGCATGATACTTTTTTTACCCATTAAAGATAATTTTTTCCTGTTCAAAATACTAAACTGGTAAGATTGAGGAATAATGCAGTATTTTATGGGAGTTAGGAAATGGAACAGTAAGTAATTCTCTGCCTGCACTACCGAAAATTGACTATTTTTCACAATGAGAACAATCAGCCATTGGAGTAATCTCCCCTGTGAAATGGTGGATTCCCCATCACTGGACACTTTTAAGATTCAGCTGGACAGAGTGCTGGGCCACCTTGTCTAGACTGTGCTTTTGCCAAGAAAGGTTGGATCAGATGATCCTTGAGGTCCATTCCAACTGGGTATTCTATGATTCTATGATTCTTTGACTACAGCAGTTTTGGGACCAGGGAGGGGGATGAAAAGGAAGGTGATGCTGAGGCAGTGGGAATAGTGTGTGCCTTCAGCCTCTCAAAGCCTGGGCAGGACTACCTTGACCATGATTTGCCATTCACACTGATTCTTCTGAGTTAGTTCAAATGAAGTTTTGAGACTTCCTAAACTAGCTTCCAGCCAGGAGGCATCCCATTGCAGAAGATTTCAGAGTCAAATACCTGAGGCCACGGTTGAAGTCTTGCCAGTACAGCTGAGGCAGAAAACACAACCTCAGAGGCAAAAAGAGAAAAAAAAAAGCCTGAAAAGGGAGAGTAAGTTAAAAGACACAACAGGAAAGAAGAATAGATAGCTAATAAAAAAAAATTAAAGACTTATTTAGGGAAAGAAATGGGTAGGAGACATGATTATAACCAGAAGCCTTAGAAAGAGTGTGTTAAAGAGGAGACAGAGAAGAGAGATGGGAGTGACCAGAGGTGAAACAAAATAAAATAAGTTAAAACATAATTAGGCAAAATTCTTAGTGATGTCTTAAATCTTGCTGGAGACAAAAAAGCACTTAAATTGGGAAAAAAAAAGTTAATAATAAATAGCTGATAAACTGCCTTTCATTTCCTGAACTGCAGGTTTTTATGCAAAGAAACAACAAAAAAGACTTAAGAAAAGTGTAAGATGACAGAAGAGAAAGGAACTAAAAGAAGAAAGGGAAACTTACGGAAGAAAGGCAAAATGCACCCAGCTTTAGGACAGAAGCATTCAATATAATTTATTCATATTCATTTCAGCCTGTGATTTAGGGGTTGTCAGGAGGTGACTTATTATAAGCAAGGCCTCTCACAGCCAGGGGATTTGCTGTCAAATTCACATCCTCAAGCAAAACTGTGCTGTCAAATGTATATTTTCATTAAAAAAAAAAAACCAGCAACAAAAAAACCCATTACACTCCTTTCACAGTGCATTACAGAGCTAACATGGGCTCAAGAAATTGCCAAAGCAGAGTTGCCTTGTTATTTTTGCAAAATAGCCTCATACAATTACTCTAAAACTTAAGTTGCCCCACTTAGCATTGGAATGGGAGTTCAATTCCAAAATTCAGTACTCTAGCTGTCCATATTTGTAACTGCATTGTCATGCAATATATTTATTAATTTTTCAGTGCAAACATCTAATAATCCTTCAACTAGTGCCAGCTAAAACTATCTTCTGATACAATATTTCTGAAGAAACCTGGAACTGACATAAGTAAACATAAAATATATAGAATTTCACAGGAAAATAAGTGGCACAGGAAAATCTGTATAAACATATTTTATTGACATATTTTAGTCAATTAAAAATGTCCACAATACAAAATGAAGCAACTTCTTAATCAACTTTCTTAAATTATCTGAACCAGACATACAATTTCTGCTGGTCTTTGACACAGTTCTGCAGAAGTTAGGGACCTTCCTGCAGATTTTAACAGTCAGAGAGGTGGGAATCATTTTACAGATATCTACATCTGACGATAGACGTCTCATCTAACCACTCAGAGCTCCCTTAATGGTCAAGAGAGAGAAATAGACTCTTCAGCAGACCTTTTTAGTTTCACGCTGGGATTTTTCTGTGAATAAATGAGTGCACTGATGAGACGTACTGAGGATATTAGCATTGCCGGACTGGATGTCATCTGGAAAAGAGCCACAAGTATAATCCACACCTGGAAGTGAAGCTTTTCCTTATTCTTTTTATGTTACTGAAAAAGCGATTAAGGAGCAACAACACTGAAGAAGAACAGTGGGACGTTAATGACCTCTTTACCTGACTGGTGAAAGGCATAGTGGCAACCATGGTGGTTGGAAGTGGAAGTCAGACAGAATTGAATTAGGAATAAGGAAAAGCTGTAACAAGAGCTGACAGCCAGAGCAAACACCCCAAAAGAGCAGCACTGAGTTGTTTGGGTATCTGTAGGTCTCCAAAGGCTCAAAGAAATTGGAGTGTAAGGTTTAAATGGCTAAACATTCTGGGGTTTGGCTTCAGGGTACCTGGGTGAAATGTAATGTCTTTTGAGACACAGAAGGTCAGACTTTATGATCCAATAATCTCTGACCTTAATCATCAGAAACATAGCAATTATATAAAATGTTTAATTATCATGGTAT
Source organism: Burhinus bistriatus (assembly GCA_013397275.1). NCBI lineage: Eukaryota > Metazoa > Chordata > Aves > Charadriiformes > Burhinidae > Burhinus > Burhinus bistriatus. Next base: position 492,610 of record VYXH01001022.1, on the reverse strand, counting down.
AGAGAACTGAAAAAAACCCCGCTGCTCAGCTTTTTTGAAAAAAAGTCATTTATTGAGGTGCTTATATTGCTTTGAAATGTGCATGTGAACATTTAGGACACTGTAGGGAATGAGAATCTGAGATTCCAAGAAATCTGCTACATTTCTGCACTTAAGAGTCAGAAGCACATTACTCAGTTTTAATTTCCTTAGGAAAATTCTCAGACATTGGAGAATTTTCTGAGTGTGAGCACTGTTTGCAAGACTGATAGCAAGACACAGGGAGCTTTGAACTCCTGTGCATACTTTATACCTAGCAGGTTTTAAATATGAAACCTTTGCTAACAGTAGATTCTGCAAGAAGGTTAAGATGGCTGAAAAAAGGTATCTGAAAATGATCTCAAAACACATGATGTGAAAGTGGGGCTTTCCTTTTTTACTTCCTCTGTTAGCATTTGACATATCTCAAGAAAATAGTTGCCTTATGAGTGACCATTGCCTGCTATTTTTGAAAGAGCAAACTACATTATAGTAATGCAATTGCCCTGGAGAATGCTATTATTTGGAAGTCTAATTCACACTCACTCAAATGAAATGTATTTTTATTTTATAAAGCCCATATTCAAGATCTGTGCAATTTGAGCCTTACTAGTTTTTTCCTAACGGCACCACCCACCTTTCTTCATGTTGGCCAGAACCCTTTTAACAACAAAATCATGTATTGTGCTTCTAAAACTGTACAAATTTGTACAGCCACCTCTGTTATACTGTAATAAATTGGAATGCATCCTTTGAAAGGGAAAGACATCTGTGCCTTTGTACTTTAAATTAAAATACAAAACATAAACTTCTGAACTGCACTGCATATTTTTATTAAATTCAGGTGGAAACTTTGTCTAGTGGGCAGGCAGGTTCCTAATGAGATGATTGTTTATCAAGGTTTTATCGGTGTGCTGAAAATTAGAGCACAGCCAAAGTGAACCCTTTCTTCTGCACTTGGCAGATGCTTTATCATAGGAATGATAGGTTCAGGTGACTGACCAAGCAGATGACCACCAAGCAGATGACCGTAACACCGCTGAACTGGTCTGTAATGGTGTCTATATACGACAAACAAAAAAGGCAACACTGAAGTTTGGTGCTACTCACTGATAATAAATTTATCAAGCAAGCTGAACTTCATTCAGCTGCTTAGTGCAAGGCAGCTGACAGCATTGGTTATTGACATATCCCTCACAGCACCAGTTGTCAGCACGAAAGTAAAGTCAAGTAGCCTTCACAGATGACGCAGCACTATGCACAGCCTTCACTTATGCTGGGCATCTGTTTGATTTTATTATCATTTCCCTTCTCTTGTCCCTTTTTAGATGTTCTTAGGGATCTCCTTTTCACTTGCAAACTTCTAAGGGAAGAACGTGTGGCTTTTTTTCTTCTTACCGCCTGTACTTTACTTCTAGCAGGTTTTGGGGGAAACTGCTTCTCTCTTCATTTTCAGCCACCATTCCAATTTTGCCGTAGAGTATTCCCTTATGAAACCCAACCATGATAACTATAGTCTTTACCTGGAGTGAAATTAGACACGAACAGCAAATTGCCTTTTGCTGGCCCATTGTGTGCTCTGGGACTTGCACAACAATCTTTAGCGTAACATATTGGCTTGAGGTAACCGATTCCTTGAAAATAGCCATTGAGCTACCTACAACATTAGGACAATACTTTCAATGGGATGTTTTGCAATAATTCACCTTGGGAGCAACTATGCTGTCTAACTGAGGGGCTGCCTGCTCTCCAGTGAACTCTGATGGTCTCTCCTCCAATGCATTACATCTTCCTTTGAACATATAAAATAAGGCGTCCTGTGGCAGCTGCTCTTTCATAAAGGCTTCAGAGAAGAATTATTCTGTAATGTACACTTGAACTGCTTGTGGGTTAGAGGAGGGTTAATGTATTCTCTTCCGAGCTTATTTTCACATGGTTTTGAGAAGGTCACTGTCCCACCTTACCTAATGCCAAAGCCATCAGTATGCTCGTCAAAGCAAATCGTGCAGTCACTACAATCTAAAATACATGTGAAACAGTGACTTTAGGTAAAAGGCCACACATTGGTTTGAGTGGAATGTCAGCGGAAGGTAGATGACGTGACTTAAAAACTTACATTTGCCTGCTCTGAAAATCTGATTTGCTAAAAGAGAGTTTCTAAGTCTGCTGCCCTTTGAGAGCAGAATTCATACGGAGCTTTGCAGCATGGTTGATGTTGAGTTACAGCACCATTATCACACATCAGTTATTTGCTCAAAGGTCCATTTTTCACATGAGAAGCTTAGTTTGAAATGTGTGGCCACCTTTTCACTCAGTTAGATTTTATGGCTTATGAAGTAGCTGCTGAAAGGCAGTGACTGAGGTCCAAGGAGAAGTTGCCTTATAGTAGAAGAAAAGCTGATTGTAAACTCTCAGCCATCTGTGTAGGAGATACAGGACAAGTCATTTCAATGCCACTTATGATCTGAGGTTTTGCAAGTGTCTGGTTAAGAGAACTGATGGGTTGTATTTGGCCTCTGGACTGCAGACTGGCTTCCCTGATCTTGAGGGTAAGGAAATGTCAAATCTTAACCTTCGGGCCACAGGCAAGTGCCTAGTGAGTAAGATCTGTTGCCTTTCCTTCGCTTTCTGATGTTGCTTTCAGGGGACTTTGTATTTACCCATTAGTTTCCACCAGCAATAAAACATCAGTGGCTGAGACATAGAGTAGACCTAGTAACAATTTTTTAAAAGAAATTGATTTTTGGATTTTTTTTTTTTAAAGGATTTTTTTTACTCAGAAATGTAATATTTGGGAAGTACTTTCCTTTGAAAATAATTTACATGTCCAGGGAAGGGATTTGAGAAAATGGAGAATCCAGGAGTGAGAAACCTGAGTTTCCCACATTGCCCTTATAAAACAATGAGTGCCATGTGGCAGAACATCTCTGGTGTCTCACTCTCTGGGAGCGATCAGGGTACTCCTGTGGGATAAGAGGATGCCATGTTTTTCCTACAGGAGGAAATCTGTTCCCTTCCAACTCCAAAGTAGTAAACACCCTTCCATATTATTTTCCTATACTGTTTGGTTTTAGTGCATGATAAAGTATTTATGAACCATTTACTTGGTCAGGCAATATACATTTCTCCCTTTAGTATTTAAGGTATTTCTTAAAAAAAGTAACATCCAGTTTTCAATACTTACATATATATATATTTCTAATTTAAGATTTGCTGCTGCAGATAACAATTACAATACTTTCACCTACATGAGATTAAAAAGAAAAAAACCAGAACTTTTGCATCATATTATCATTTTTTCCATTGCTTGGCATTTTCTTGACTTTCATGTTATCGTTATTATTCTCCTTGCTAATTCATTCATTCACTGCTACCTTGTTTGGAAGCCTTTATTCCCACTTTTCCTCATGCTACATCCACATCCTTGCAACCATACAGTTGTTATAGGAGTTATCTTCATTTGAAAGAATTCTCTAAATAATGTAAGAACTGGGACTTCTCACTGCACAAACAAATAAAACTTGTTCTCCAAACCTGTTATTTACCATGGGATATGACAACCATAGATACATTTTCAAGGCTGATTTTGAAAGGTTGCTTTCTCAAGAGACACTAATGTAAAACCACATCTGGAATTTAAAACAAGTTCCATGCTTGCTATGAGAAAATGTTTGCAACTGTTTCCTCATGACTTTAAAACCTATTTCTATGTTTATTAAATTTCAAAAAACCCTTATACTTCCCAGCACTACCACTAATACAGCATCACAGAACTCATGCTAAATGTATGGATACAAGCAGTTGAAGAAACACACATTTCATGGCATGTGTTTTAGCTCACACTCAGCAGTTACCAATTTCTGTTATTGTCTGAGGGATTTCTACAATAAACCATTTCCAAAATAAAAAAGAAGTGTGTTTAAGCTGCTAAGATAATTTTTTAAAAACTGAAGAAAGAAAAAAGGTGTTTATTTTTATGTAATCTAGTCCCATATTACCATCATCTATTTGAAAAACAATAAATTCTGAATTCCTCAGAAAGGAATATAGGCTTTTAAAATATTATAATTCAACATACAGCTAGATATTCCTGGCTATTTTAAATTTTCCTTTAATTTCATTCCATTTAAGCCTCCTCTTTTAACAGAAAAGTTTAAAACTGAAATACAAAGATTAACTAACAGGAGACTTTCTTATTTACAGATTTTAGAGCAGAGTATAAAAGTTTCTTCTTTTTAAAGATATCCAGTTCTGGTGATAGGAATAGCTTATTTTCCCACAAGACAGTAGCCACAGGTTTATATATAATGAAAACTGCATTAAAGTTCTGGATAAAATAAATATGAAACATTGCTATAGGGAGAATGATTAATTTAGTTAACCCATGGAAAATGTTGGTGAATCAACTACAGCATAGTCATTTTAAATGGGGAAGAATTTGTCTTTTTCAAGGACTGTTCTTCATGGAAACAATTAATCATGAAAATTAATATTAAAAATGCTTTTTTGTATCATTTGAAAAGATACCTTCTAATGGTGATAAGATATAAACTTGTTATGAATACTAAGGAGTATATGAATAGAGTGTTCTCTCCATTTAATGAGCCAGTGCTATTATTACTAGAGATACAAAAAAATGTACTTCAGAAATGTATTTCAGAATATGTATATGTGACAGTTTGCTTCTATTAGTTGGTACTGCAGATATTTATAAAAACAAATATTTGAACTAAAATTTATAATGGAACTTGCTCTGTGGTCAGTTTGCAAGCCTTTCTAAGGTCATGGAATAAGAAGACAAATAACTTGAGTGGCACGAAGAAATGGTGTTGGAAATACTGAAGTTGATAGTAGAGAGAAAAGCTATTATGAACAAGGTGATATATTTTCATATTTATATCAACGGCAACATTGACCTCAGCACCCATGAACTGGCACTGAAGTTATCAGCCTCTCTGGCATGCTCTGAAGACCTGGGTAATGAAATCTGCAATCCCAGAAGACTTGGTGTGCAGAAAAATCTGTCAAACCTGCAGCCCATTGTGCTTGGTTTGCACACGACATCTTTTCCCATATGGTTTCAGAGGGGTCCACATTGTGACGAAGACATAAACACAACTTCATTCACACAGCTATTTCAGCAGGAAGACACCAGACAAGGTCTGGCTATAACTTTTGCAAACTGGTTGGTGCACAAGGGTACCTCCACTTAGACAGCGTCACTGTGAGAGCAGAAAACTGAGTGCAATATCTGTTGAATGTCCGATAAACCTGGCTTCAGTCACATTCATTCCATGGTTGTGAAGAAAGTCAGCTACTCTGAAGTAAGAAAGAAAGACCATTTGCATAGGGAAATTAGATTTCATTTCTGATGTAAACCTGAAAAAAATTCGGAAGATCTGCTTATTCCCTTACTAGCTTCTGCTTGCCTTCAAGAAAAGGGTTTTTTCCTATTCTTTTTTTTTCCCCAGTGAAAGTGAAAATTGCACCGAACACTTTTCCAGTTCCTTAAAAGGATGGGAAACATAGTACTTTAGGATGCAGGGCAACCCATCACATATATAGAGTGCTATATGGCAAATAATCACAAGGTGTCTTACAAAGGCTAGAAATAGCTCACATAAATAATTCAGGGGAAGGGGAGGATAATTCATCTTACCTAACTTTAACTATTTGAAAAGGAAACTGCCAGTCTAGAGTTGCCATCTAGGCTGGTCATAAAGGTTGCTCAGACAACTAATAGGAGCTAAAAACTTACTTTTGATGGTTAGAGTTAGGTGCAAGGAATTTTAACCTAAATTATTATATATTGCATGTTTTTGTGGATATTTTGTGAACAGAAAAAATAGATCCAGTAAGCCATTAGGAACAAATTGATTGACTCTGGTTATTGCATGACAGTAGGTATTAGGGACTGTTTTAATGATCTAAAAGTGCAGGCAATTGGGAGTCAAAATGCCTGGGTCTATATCTTGGTACTGCTTAATTTACTTTTAATGTTACTTCATTGAGGAAAATATCTCATTAGCCAAATATTGCTGCCTGACCAAAGGGTGTCATAAATGGATGAGCAGCATTACTGTACCACAAGACAGACAGAAGGAAGACACTGAAAAAGACAGAATGCGTTATTCCAGGATACCAGTTACGCGTACATCGGCGTTACCCAGAGCAGGCACTGACTTGTCAGAGAAGAGCCTTCATCTGTAGTTGCACACTCCTCAGCATGCAAGTGAACCTGTAGATTGGCTGATTTCAAGTATTTGTGTTTCTTCCCTACAACAACATGTGGCCAGAGCCCCACACTGATCAAAAAGACTCCTTAAGATATTCTCATTTAGCAGTTGAAGCAAAGTATTCTGTAGGAACAGGTTTATCATACTGTAGTTAAAAAACACATCCACCTTATGCACTCACCTTACCCTGCTGGGAACCCTGGTAGATCTGGCCTCTTCAGGGCCCATAGGGGAGTGCTGGGTGTCACTCTCATCTGGGTGGAACAAAACTCCCTCCAACTGAAGCTATGCTCCTAGCTTTGAATGTAAGGTTGTAAAGGCAAAAAACATAAAGTTGTGATACAAAAGCCAATAGATACGGCATCGTCTCAACAACTTCCCAGTGTCTGCTGAGCAGTACTTTTTCTGAGCCATTCTTCCTCCTTCCTCCAGGCATCTGCCAAGCTAACGATGCATTAATGTAAATCACATCTGTATTTTTTGAACTAAATAGATCAGGGGACATGGACCTACAGTTAGTTTCTTGATGTAGTTCTCAGTGCAAATTTGGTGTGGGACAGCTGCTACTCACAAGGATAATGCCTGGGCGGAATGTTTGAGTTTGTGTGTGCTGGGAAGCATTATGCTGCTCTGAGAGATGCAGCCTCTCAGCTTTGGAGGGTAAGACAGTTTAGTTGTACGGATCTGAGCCCTGCTATAGCAGTTGGCCTCAGCGCTAGAGAGCTGCCCTGCTTAGCACAAAGCCACAAGGAGCACCCACTTAGCATGGTCTGCATGCACAGGATCCGTGCTTCTATGTACCAGGTGTTTAGCATGGTCAGGATGGGCTTTATTGAAAAAAAACCAAAATGGATCCCGTCACTTAACTTCCCTGTCTTTGTTTCTCTGGTAGCTCAACCTCAAGACAACACGTTGTCTTCACACTCAGCAGTTGCACTGTTGTACTAGGCGGCCGGGACTATGAATGGCTCACTGCCAGACCCAAGCCTATACTGCTATGCGTAAAAATGTACTGGGTAGAAGACCATCTCTTGTGATTTACACTTATCTTCTAACCATTTTTTGTTAGAAAATGCTTTGAACAATGTAACACAGAAACATTACTGTGCTTTCAGTGCAGCTCTGATGCCAGAGGTACGCTATGCCTTATTAACAAGTAACTGTTAAACTCTAGGTTATACAAACCACTTACCACATTTAGGAACATTATTAGAATACCTAATTAGAGCTTGTATGCAGACTATAAAGGTTACCCTTTAAATTAGGGGGCATTTATAAAAGCTCTAGTTATCTTCATGATTACTAGACACAGCAACACTTTAATGGCTTGTTTAACAGATATTGTATAGTTTAAGGCCAGAAGGGACCATTAGATCATCTAAACTGACATCCTGTATTTCACAGGCAATTAAATTTCACCCAGATACTCTATATCAGCTTCATCGGCTTGAATTAAAGTAAAGCATTTCAGTCTTCATCAGACTATAGTGTGTCCTAGAGACCGAAAAAAAGAGACAACAGAGCCTTAAGCCTCTTAAATGGCAGGAGCTAATATGTTCAGATGATCTTAGAAGGCATGCCCCATGCTGCAAGGGAAATGTTCTGTCAGACTGAACTTCGGGAAAGGATCCAAATCTGGGAATCAGTTTGAACTTGAACTAGAACATAGAAGGTAAAGTGAGCTGGCTGTCATAAATCAATGGAGATGTCCTTAAGGGTATTTTAGATTTATTTTTTATTCTTTTATTCTCTGCTAAGTAGTAAGTAAAAAAGTATAAAAAAAGATGATTTTTCCCTTTTGTCTCTTCTTTGCTTTCTCCCTTCCTTCTTTCTTTCCTGTTTCCCAAATATGAAAAGCAGAAACTTATGTAAAATCATCCTCAGCCATGCAACTCCATGCTGTCATTTTGGAGCAGGTTCACCAGGCTTCTTCAGTTCCGCTTTGGTGGCACAGGGAAGGCATCAAACACACTGTGAACACATCACATGGATAGCCATTACACATTGGGTTCCTGGACGGAGCTGGGTGCTTGGGCCGTGGCCATTTGTTTAGGACTTCCATGTGTCCTGAAGGCAGTTGGAGGTACTGCTGTGATCAGGTCACTTGGCATCTAGTTGTCCTGGACAGATGTGCAGCCTTGCTGGTGTCAGACACTTTCTGCATAATTCATCTCCTGAGGCTTGAATGTCAGCGGTAGACAGAGACTACTCTGGGCAAAGTAAAGCACTAGGGCTTGATAATGCAAACCTTGCCTCCATTTACAGAATAGGACAGGTGAAATTTTGTGTTGTAGAAATGTTTAAAGCCATTAGTAATGGTTTAAAACAGTGGAATTATATTTGGGCTAAAGGACCTTCCCAGGAGCACATGAAAAATCAGAATGGCCTCTGAGAGGAGTACAAAACATCAATAAGAAATTTAGAAACTGTTTAGAAAGTCAAGTGAGAGCAACCTGTTTTCCTGGCCCAGTGAACCATGGGAATAAGTTTTTTAATTCTAAGGTAGTGCCAGAAAGCAACAGGGATGATCATGCAGACTAACAGAAATTTTTTGGGTTAAATTTATATCAACTTCAAGCCTGCTGAAGTCTTGAAGTTGCAGATTTGACATAACAGGTTCAGGAGATACAATCCATTCATTAATCAGCCCCTACAGTTGGCCACTAAAGTTAGGAACTGTCCTCAAATGCTAGAGGGGCCACTAATGTACTTTAGGTGAAAAAACAAGAGATATAAAAATAACTCATCAAATGCAGTGATCTGATTTTGATCAGCCAGACACTGTGAAACAGAAGATATTTGACCATTTTGTTACAACTGTAATATTATCAACTCTATATTTTTCAGTTCAGGTTTTCAAATTCTTGATGCTTGCTACGACACATACTCAAAAGAGATTACGATTTATCCACTGGCTTCTTGCTGGAAAATGCAATTTACAGTGTGTAGATTATGTTTTATACAGAAACTGAACTTTTTTCCTCCTTTTTTTTCCCAAGGAAGAACAAATCAGGGTTAGAAATAGCCTGAAACCTATTGAAACATTATCCCTTGATAATATGTCTTGTAAAGGCCATAGAAACACAATGTTTAGGAAACCAAGATCTTCCTCCACAAGCGTCTCTGCAACTACTTTGCAACGGCTAATTCTGTCTTCACACTTGATGAAGATAAGCACCATAAAACCTACCTTACCAGGGATGGGTTGGGAAGCATCCAGGGTGCTGCCAGCTTCATGTGCCCAAGGCACATGGACCAGATGGGACATTAAGGCCTAACAGTTGTCATGTAATAAGGCAACTTCTTCAATAATGTTCCTTATTTAACACGGCAATTTTGGCTGTGGCTGACTTTGTTGAAAGTCTTGCTTCTGCTGTTCTTGCTCCAAAGATTTTCTGTATAGTATGGTTATTTTATAGATTTAAACATTCTTTGTATAAACAGAGGACAAAAATGATCTTTTTAATATTTTCTTTTAGCTGAGGGATGGGAAACACCCCATTTCCTAAGTTACCCTGTTTTCCAAGCTACCCTGTTTTGTAAACTGTCACATTGGACTCTCTGGGGACTTTCCTGTTTTAAACAAAGAAATTAATCCATCACAAATCTACCTCAGAGATTTACTTCTCCATTAAATCAGTTCCTCTCTTTCAGCTCTTCTTTGTTTCTTTTCTTAACTAGGCAATGTATTTCAGACGTTGCATTGTCAAGCTGATCAAATAAGACAAGGATTATTTTCCTAAGTCTTGCATTATTTGAATTCTCTTAGAGTCAGATCGACTTCAGTTTCTCCCTTTGACTGTTATCAGCTTTTTTAAGATCCATTTGGAGCAGGGTAAATTTGGTACTTCTCTTCCATTCTTAAACTGTCAGCATGCCAGTATCGTCTGCTGCCTGATGCTGCTCATTTGCTGAGGCAGCGGAGACTTCACTCAAGAGAGCTGAGAGCTGTGGTTTTCTTCCCTCTGTGGTGGTATTGCTTTTACTTCTCTCAGGCAAAAATTTCCTCTCAGAAGCAGGAGATGTATCACTCATTAAAACCTCATTTGCTTGCTTCCTGTTCACCTTACCAACTTCCTTCAGCTGACTGCAAGTAAAAATGCTGTGATATATTTATGCTCCCTTCTTTGACAATGTTTCATGGTAGTGACTGCATTTATGTAAAGCAGCCTACTTTACAGAGATGTGTTCTGGAGGTAAGAGATGAAAAGCCTCATTTATAGCACACAGTAAAATAATGCAGATCTTCATCTTAGTTCCTCCAGTCCGTAGTTACCATACTGAAGCCTACTCACAAGGGTAAGAGTCCAGGCAGTGTGGGAATTCACCCTCACAACGCATAAATATAGCTAGGACTGATGCTGCATTCACTCTGACAGAGTTTCCACCTTTCAGCACTCAGCAGTCAGCCTCTATCTACCCTAGTCTCCTGGGAGCAGAATACCTTGTGGACCCAGCCAGAATAACTGGTATCTTAGTCCTTGGTCATCTTCAACCATGGCATTGACAAAACTCATTGACAGAAGGGATGAAGAGGGTAAATAAGACTGTTTTCTTCTTTCCCTTTCCTTCTTCCTTTCTTCTTTAAAATGATGTCACACAGGTAAGTGGTGGTTGTTTATTTGTACTGAGGTACTACAGGTGGACTCTGAATTATGGATCCTAATGGGTTTTTATGGATGGAATTTCTTGGGTTACACCGCTTGAGGCAGCTCAGATTGGTCATCTCTTTCTTCTGTGCACTGTCTAGAATAGATGTCTTGATACTTAGGATTGTGTGTGTGAGAATTGGACAGTACACAGAGCTTGGCGATCTGTGCAATTAGAGAAACCTTTGTAAGTAGTGTGGGTGTTGCTCTCCATCTCTCTAGAGTATGAACTTCATGATTAGCTCCTGTGTTTGTGACATGTAAAGATGAAACTTGGCAATTTTTAGATTTGGTGGTAGTGTTTGGTTGCAGAAATGAAAAATACTTCAGGTAAGGTTTTAGGGATAATTGAGCAGCACCTTAGCTTTGTGAAACACAATGAAAAGTCTCCTGTGGCAGCAGAAGTCACCCACATACACAGCCNCCCTCACCAGCTTTGTTGCCCTTCTATGGACATGCTCCAGCACCTCAATGTCCCCCCTATACTGTGGTGCCCAAAACTGAACACAGTACTCAAGCTGCGGCCTCACCAGCTCTGAGTACAGGGACACAATCACTTCCCTGCTCCTGCTGGCCACACTATTCTTGATACAGGCCAAGATGCCGTTGGCCTTCTTGGCTACCTGGGTGCACTGCTGGCTCATGTTCAGCCGGCTGTCGACCAACACCCCCAGATCCTTTTCTGCCAGGCAGCTTTCCAGCCACTCCTCCCCAAGCCTGTAGTGTTGCCTGGGGTTGTTGTGACCCAAGTGCAGGACCCGGCACTTGGCCTTGCTAAACCTCATGCAGTTGGCTTCAGCCCATCGATCCAGTCTATCGAGGTCTCTCTGCAGAGCCTTCCTACCCTCAAGCAGATCAACACTGCTGCTTAATTTGGTGTCATCTGCAAACTTACAGATTCCTAGGAAGGCAGTTTTAGTAGATATGTAAAACCACACCAAATTCTAAGTAAACTGAGATCCCTGGTAGAAACAGATCTTTTACTGGTGGCTATGTCTTGAAAACACCTTTAGTAGTTTCTTGATTGCACCAAGTTCGAAGAGAGATTTAATATCACTGGTGCTTAGAAGGAGTTGCCGGATGGACTTTAACAATGTGGGTAGAGAGCTCTGAATATTTTAATTGAGATCAGTCATGAACTGAATAGGTGCTAACAGTGGTAGTTTCACTTCGTTGTGCATCAGCTTTACAAATTTGGTTCATTTGACATCACAGCACTCTGTATTTGCCTGTCTTATTGAATTATTGTTTTATTGCATTGGGTAATACTGGTTGCACCTCCAGAGCGCAAGAACTCTGCGTGGCCTATTGGAGTCTTACAGCTCATGTAGTCAGGTCCAGCAAGAACAGCCTGGATGGTAAATCTCATTCTCTGTTTGGCACAGCAAATTGAGCAAAGCTTCATCTATAAAGCTGAATGAAGGGAAAGGGGAAGTGGAAAAGGGAAAAGTTAAGAATATGTCCTGGCCTGAAAGAAACAAATTTCTCTACCATAAACCGTCACATCTCCCATGACCCTGGAATAAAGTCAAATGCTCTGACATTATATGACTTTATCTGATCAGAGATGTCTTGGCAAACTCAAGCCAGAGAGAGCAATCTGAGGCCATCACCATCTGTCCTGGTTTCAGTGAAGTCCTAGATATGAGACTGGGACTCCTGTTATCGCTGTCTCCCTTCTGTGTCCTTTTGCTTCCCTATATGATTTCTTTTTTCCCTATCTCTCCTTTTTTTTCCTTCTGTGTAACAAGTTTGGTTTAGCTAGTCAAAGCTGCATCTTTTTTAATGCAGCTGTGAGCCTAGGACCAGAGACGCTGATAAAACTCTGGCCTAACCTGACTTGGGTACAAATAAGTCAGGTTCTGAGGCTGCTGATAAGGTGATGCTGCTACTGGCCTTCTCTGCAGCAATGAGCCAGTCCACACCACGGAAGAGCTGCAGATTTTGCTGTCCTGTTATTTCTTCCCTTCTCTCCTTCCTCCTATCCCTCCCTTCCCTGTTCTTTCCCTTCCTTCTCCTTTCTTACTTTTTGTCTGTTTGTTTCATCTTATGGGACGCAGACTGGATTTTGAAAGTAGCAGCAATTGTCACAGCACATTCAGATTAATAAAGTTTTCCTGGACAGAGGATAGCTAAAGACCATTTCAGCCTACAAGAGATTGTCATTCAAAGGGTTTCTGTCCTTATATACAAAGTGAAAAGATGTTAAAAATAGGATTAAAATAAACTATTTCTTACCTTACACTTTAAATGCTTTAACTCTGCTATTTTTCCTTTGTATTTAAAAAAAAAAAATATTCTAAAAACTTTTAATGGTTGTTGTCACCATTAGACAGGGCATGCTTAAATCCCTGAATTTGCAACCTAATGTCCCTCTAACTGTTTGCTATTGCACAGTGAAAGAATAATCATAGAATCATAGAATGGTTTAGGTTGGAAGGGACCTTAAAGATGATCTAGTTCCAACCCCCTTGCCGCGGGCAAGGACACCTCCTACTATATCACATTGCTCAAAGCCTCATCCAACCTGGCCTTGAACACTTCCAGGGATGGGGCCTCCATAGCTTCCCTGGACAACCTGTTCCAGTGCCTTATCACCATCATAGTGAAAAATTTCTTCCTGAGATCTAATCTAAATCTACCCTCTTCCTGTTTGAAGCTATTAACCCTCGTCCTATCACTACATGCCCTTGTAAAAAGTCCCTCTCCAGCTTTCTTGCAGGCCCCTTTCAGATACAGGAAGATAGATATACATATCTATCTCTTTACAGTCATATAGTCCATCAAAACCTGTGTTGCACCTTACACTTTCTTGCTCTGCTAGGAGGAATAAGGACATTCCTGCCCTCTCACCCTCTTCTCCTCTGCTTCTGTCATACCACTGCACTAACATAACGTGACTGCTTTAATTTCTATGAGTTTGTGTCTGGGAGACAGGAAACACTCAGGAACCAGGAAACACTCAAGAGCCAGGAGGAAGACTGAACTCTGGAATATTTATATGCAGACTCTTTTCCTCCTGTGACCTTGAACTGTGATACTGCTGAGATGTGTCCCCTGCTCCTGGCTGGAAGCATCTGATGTGGAAACAGCAGCTGCTTCTGCTTCCATTTCACAAGAACTGAGATCTGAGAAAGGTAATTTGCAGGAGCTTTTTTTCTCCTCCTCCTCTTTAGCTGGAGAGTCTCATGATTCTGTCACACAACCTGGCCGTGGGCCAGCATCTAACGAGGCTGCAAAACTGCCAGAGCTAGAACAGTTCCTGGAACATCACTTCTTTTGAAGTGAGACACTGGATACTGACATTATTTGAATTATTTGAATCCTGTCCATCTACATACCTCTTGTAAAATTACTATGCATTATATGAAACAATTTAGAACATGATAGGGAAAATAAATGCAACTACTACACTAAAATTCCTGAAGGAAGGTCCAGACATTTGTCCTACACTATCCTGGCTCCCTGGAAGCATGTGACCAATATCCTCATTCTGATAAGCTCATTGGTACTCCCATTTGGCCTCATGCCCCTCCTGAAGTCATCCGGTCAACTTTCACAGAGGAGGATTTGGCCGACACTGAGGGATCTTTGGAAATCCCACTCTCCCTCATTTAGGACACTATGAATTTGTAAAAAAGCTTTTACACTAAGCAAAAGCATTTAGTCAACGTAGAGTCACTGCTGTGAGCAGAGAAAAATGAAGCAGAGAGGCCGTTACGTGGCTGTCAGAGCAGAGTGCTTCCATGAGTCAGTGTAATAACTTGCTTCCACATCTGTAGCCCTTTCAGATTTATTTGTATTACTCTTACAGGTTCACCGAACAATTTATTTTTTAATGAATTTCTAGTATACAAATACCAACAGTCTCTTTATCACTGACGAAGAGGGGAAAAGGTAAAAATGAGATTTGCAGTCCTTTTGTTTTTCAGAGGTAAAAGTTCCTGTCTTCCACTGCAATATAAAAGATACAATGGTATAAAAACGTGGTATTTTATTGGGGCACACAAAATTATAATGCTGTCTAATAAGACAGCATCAATTAAAGGGAAAATGTATTGTGGATATTTTTGTAAAGGTCCAGAAGAAACTGAGGCATTTGTATCCTTTCCTCTGTTACACAGATCTCCTCTGCTGAGCTGTAGCCTTGTTTCCTTTACTTGTGATAATACTGCTGTGATTCTGGTGGGTCTCCTGCTCAGCGGAAACCAAATCTGGAGGGTTGCTTTGATGCATCTTCCAGCAAAAGCTGCAGGACAACAATGGCAATTCGTTATGGTTATTTGGATAAAGCTCTAAGCTAAATTTATTTTCAAACACTGGAAAGCATCAGAACCATGGCAGTCCAATCTATGTCTGCATGACATATTTTTAGTTGGTAAAATGCTTGTTGGTTTTAGCAGCCTGGGGAGTCTGGCAGACACTTGTCATGTGAAAGGCTAATGAGAGGGAGATGCATGAAACTTGATTTATTACTAGATAACCAAACAGGATATCAAGCTTCACAGTCTAAGCACCCTCCTATTAGATTGTAAAAATAACTCCTCAGAAGTTAATCTCTTGTACAGCTTTAAGTGCTACGAGTGGCTGCATACTTTAGGAAACCACAGGATTTTTTCTGCTTTGGTGTTCAATGCATGTACCCCATCTGTATCACTCACTATTATGCTGCCATGAAATACCACCTGATTTCTTGACAGTCCTTTAGTATTCCCAATACATGCCGTCACTGCAAAACAACTTTAGCAGTAGCCGTTACTCCATCAAATAAAATCTTGTGTTTATTCCTTGTTCAGAGTTGATAACACGCCTAATTAGCACTAAGAATTCTTGTATTGATACATAAATACTTAAGCTATCAGTGGCCTTTGAGAAGAATATGAACCGATTTATGAGACCTGAAGGCGTTCACCCAAGACTTCTGAAGGATCCTGCGTATGCAACAGTCTATTAACCATGATTTGCTAATAGTTTAAGGTATCAGAGAAATGTCATTGGACAAATATGACATCCATTAAAAAACCCAAAGTGTGGCGAGATCTGGGAAACAATGGTAAGCTTGACTACTGTATCAAGCAAACTGATGCAAACTACGATGAAGAACAGAATTAGGAGACATATGGGTGAAAATGATACAATGGGGAAAAAGACCATTTTCTTGCAGCAGATAGTCATGCCTTACGTGTCTGTAGTGCTCTTTAAAAGAGTCAGTGAACATGTTGATAACAGTGAACTGTTTGATACAGTACATGGAATTTCCAAAAGAGTTTGAATATGCCTGTTACAAAACGTATAGAAAATAAGCTGTCATAGTATAAGAAGGAAGTTCCATGCATGGATTAACATTGGTGAAAAGACAGAGAAGAAAAGATAGGAATAATAAGACATTTTGCAATGAAGGTAAGATGACTTTGCTGTTCAGTACATTCATTAGTGGTCTGGAAAGGGAGTGGACAGGGATGTTTTCTGGTCTTACAGAACTAGAATAGTAAAAAACAGAGCTACTAAAAAGCGCTGCGGGAACTTCTCTCAGCACAGGCTGTTAGGGTGAGCTGAGATCTGACGAGATTCAGTGTTGATAAACACAAAGTAGTGACAATGGCAAAAATAATCCCTGTTATACCAACACACAGCGGTGAGCTCAAAGGAAATTATTACCTCTCAGGAAGTCACCACTATAGACAGTATTGTGAAAACTACGGATGAGCTTGTTACTCAATGGTACTCAAAAGACAAATGCAATTATAGAATCAGACTGGAGAACAAAACAAAAAAGTGCCATTACAGTAGCCGTGAAAGTACCAATCCATAACTCCTGCCACTGCTTGAATATTGCATGCATCTGTCATCTTTCCTTTAAAGGAAGTTTTAGAACTAGAAAATCTGCAGAGAAGGACAAGTATATGAAGGACAGAGGTGTGAAATCATTCCCATATGATAAAAGATTAGATAGGTCTAGGATTCTTGACTTTAAAAAAAAAGGTGCTGAATGAAGAGGGTATGACAGAAATGAATAAAATCAAAACAAGTATTAAGAGGGATGAATACAGAACAACGCTGTCACATATTGGTCCTGCCCACAGTCTGGGCTGACAGGACACAAGCTAGGTTCGATATGGAAGCCTGACAGACAAGTTAGTGTGCTGTTAGATTAAGATGATAAGTTCCGTTTAAGATGATAAATCCAGCTTGTCTCCCATCATTTTTTGCAGACAACAGCCGTAATCTGGGATTGCATTATGGTGTCTGTGTTTATATTTCCACTGCATATTCACACAGTCTCCACTCTCTGCTCGTAGTGGGAATGCAATAACCTTGAAATGAGCGTCACTCCCTAAATTGTCTGTGAAACACTGGTACCTCTTCCGACAGTTAGCTTGAAACTTGTTCTTAGCTCGTCACATTGAAACGTGAGATTGACTGCTCCTCTCTGACTCAACTCTCAGCCGTGGAAACACCCTGGCAATGAAATCACCTGCAGGACGGGAGGTACATGTGAAAAATCTGAGCCTGAACATGAGGTAGATACCTCCACGGGCTTGGGATCAAGAGTTCAGAGTCTTCCCATGATCAGGGAAAGTGCCTCAAGTACCTCTCTTTGACATCTAAACAAGGTTCACAGTTACCTTTTAAACTGAAGCTGGAATTAGGGGAGCTACTACTCATCTCTTTTCATCTCTGATAATGAACTAGCTGTGTAGCTTGCTTTCAGACTTGAGCCTCAATCAGCCACTGGGTAAAAACAGAGCAAGAGGCAGAGGTATCTCATCTCCACAAAGTTGGTGGTTAGGGTACACCGGAGTATGAGACTTCAATTCCTTCAAGATGCAGAGAGCATTTAACTCAGATCTGTCATTTCCTGGGTGCGTCCGAGCAGCTCCTGAAACACCAGAGTTTTAAAAATAAATGGTCCCATGTGTGTTGTGAGGGTTTGACCCAACATGACCCAACGTTCCCCACAACTGAGATAGATGGAAAGCCACCTTGTGTTTGTAGCCCTGTCAGTTATGGGTGTGGAGTAAATGCTCAGAGTGGAAGGTCCCAAAAAGCGTACATTGAAAGTTTTAGGCACTTCCAGGATTAGATGGATGCCATTCATAGGTAGACATAAATATCTAAGGTCATTTTTTCCTTACAGTAAATATTAAGTAAAGCCAATTCCTTTTGCCAGCAGCATCATTACCTTCAGCAGGGGCTCTGTCAGTGCTTCTGAGTTTGTTCCTTCCTCTTATTTCTCAGAAGGTTGGGAGCAAGTAATTTAGGGCTTGGTTCACACTAGTGGGGGTCTTAATAAAGCAAAGTGAATGGAGCGCCTGTATGTTAAGTGCCCGTATCTTTGGAAACGACTGTTGCTTTGAGCATAAGATAAGCCAGTCACCATGTGCTTGTTTCCATACAAACATCTGTTATCCAGAGAAATTGTCGCTGGCCTACAAACTCTGTTTTTCTTCCATCATTTTGATTGCTGAGTTGGCCAACTGTGAAAGACTAAATTATTAAATATTTGAAGCTAATTGATACTTTACCACAGAATTAACGTTAGAACTGACAACAAATAAAAAATGTATGCCCTACAGAAGCAGGATGCACATCATCTGTCTGTGGCTAAGGAAAGAAATTCTTATTAGAAGCATTTGGAGTAGCAGGATGGGACACAGATCAATACAATGACATTCACATACCAGTAATCTTTACTTGCATGAAAACCATCTGTTATGATTTTGAGGACAGCTTTGGTGTTACCCATAGCATAATGAGTGTGAAAGAGTTTCTCCTGGCATGTGCCGCCTGGGGAAATCCCAACCCACCTGCACAGGGGGAACAGCTTTGCAGAGGGAATCCTACATTTTGAGGGAAATGGCCCATGCCGGGGTCCTGGGCACATGAGGCAGCATCTCTGCTCTGCTCTGTTGTGCTCTGGATCACCTTTCCCTGGAAACTCATGTATGTCTCTTCTGCTGGGTTTCCTAAAATCACTCCTACCACTTTTCAGACCTTAAAGAAAAAGGCATCACAAACATCGTACTATATTTAAAAAACAGATGACTATGATTTTGCTTCTAGGTGTCTTGTAGGTAAGAGACTGTCTAACTATCTGTCAGGGCATTTTAAACAGTTGCCCAGAGCTGAAATACAATCATTGACAAGTCCTGCCCTCAGGCCTGCTAACAGAAAAATGGGAATTTATTTGAGGTGAAATATCACCTTAATTTCCCAAATTCAGCTCTATTTTCCTGTTAAGACAGCTTTGGCAGCAATGTCAGTTTATGGGCTTCTCTTACCTGTCTCTTCAACTCAGCCAGTCCGCTCACACCTGCCTCTCCACATCCTCTCCACCAAGCGCCATTGCTTGTAGGACCGGGCTAAAATGGATCATTGAACTGGCTAAAAAATGCAACTGACCAAAACCCAAGCAATATTTTGGTGAAAACACAAAAATTAGTGACAAGGGGCAGAAAGAGAAACTTCTTAAGACAGTGTGGCCACCAGAACTACTGTTTCACAAAACTATGGCTTCAGTTATCTCATGTCTATAAACCCACAAGTGGGGCTTTGTAACCTTCTCTCCTAAAAATTGACTTACAAAGCTGCTTCTTGTGTCATGTGAAATTTTGGTTAACTCAGCTTCTTTTTAATCACATAATATTGCTTTTGCAGTGTCCTACCTAGCCAGCCAGTGCCAATCTTAGTGCTTTGTCAGCAGTAAACAAATTATTTACGTTAGCCAGGGTATCTCTTCTTGTCAAACAGGAGATCCCGAGCCATCTGTGGAAATACACTGTTTGAATACAGCACCTTTTTAGTTCTCTTTCACTGCTTCAATGTACAAATGAAGAAAATAAATGAAAGCCATTATTAACTCGTGGTAAAGCCAGTCTCTATTACACATTAAGAAAAATTACCTGGCGTAGTGGCATTTCTGTTTCCATTGACCCCCTTCCTGGCTTTCTATCATTTTCAGCTCTGTTTCCTCTTCAGCATTGTCCTTATTCAGGCAATAGTAGGAGCAGCCAGAGAAGTTTCCTGGTAATCACACAAGAAAGTGCCTGATAGATTTTTGAGACTGTAGATGAAGATTCTCTGCTACTTGCACAGCATTTTTTAAACTAGCCCAAGAGCTGCTCCTTATGAAGTCAAAATTAATGTTCACCTTTCTTGAAGAAATCAGCAGTTGAATTCTTATCTGTTGAACTAAAAGCTGACATCAGAGCTTTTAAAAAGAGAAGCGGTATTATAATAGGGAGAGCAAGAAGATTTCTGAAAGTTGCAGAAGCTTTAGCAGACTTTTACATTAACTCTCTGTGGGCTGCAGCCAATACCCATTTTGACTACTTAGAGATGACAGATGAGAATGAGTGTTACAGGAAAGCAGTAATATAGATTTTCTTGACAGCAAGTAATAGAGAATGCTTCTGCATCACTGCTTTAAAACAATTGTGAACACCATCCATGTGCATCAAATGCAGATTACGGTTGTTACAGATACCAGCGAATTTAAAATAAGCTTATCTTCAAAGTCAGCAAAACACTATTTCAATAAAAGGGAAAAAAAAGTATTTGTGCTGTAGTGGCTATGAAAGAGCTGTGATAATCCATAATAACCTCATCCTCCATTACCCATAGAATTAAATTACATTAATCAACCCCAAATAACACATTTTTCTTAAATAGAGAGAACTAACCCTAATCATGAGATTTTGTTTGATCCAAAGATCAGTTGTGTGGATCCAAATCCATACTAGCTCAGCAGGTCACCTGACGCTAACTCATTTGGCAGCTGTACAGTGGCATCACAGAAAATATACTTAAACAAGTACACAAAAAAGGGCAAACAGTTCTGATTTGTCTGGAGCAAAACTGTATGTTGTGAAAGTTCAAGGGAAGCTTTGCTCTCTCCAGTGTGCAGAGATAATGGGGTCCATGTGGACTGTAGTTTGAAAAGAATCCAGGCAGATGATCACTGGTTGTCTAGAATAATTCAGGTTTGGGATTTCTGAAAACAATTCAAGCTTAGATAGTGATATTTTAAAGAAAGTTTTTATAATCCTACTGAGAGAAAACCCAAAATGTGTCCGAGCTCCTTGTTAAAATTGTGATGCTGTCAGTAGTTTTGAAATATTTTACTAGATTTACATGGTCAGAGTGTGTTCTCAGGATTCCATTAGTTAAGCCCAGCAGAAGAATAGAAAGCAGTCAATCTGTCTTGCATTTCAGGACATTGATCACTTTTTTCTACTCAGAGTAGCTATTTCCAAATTCTCAAAGACACAGAAACAACTCATTTCTATAATGAAAGGCTTATCCAGCTGACTTGCAGCAAGAAATTAAACCCATTGGATCAGGCTACATCGATACCCCTAAACATGTCAGGCACCATTCTGGCCTTGGGCTCCCTGTGGTCAGTGCCCTGACTTTGTCTGGAGGCCTGGCCCAGGCCCAGGCTGTACTAGAAATAGTGTCAACAGTTTGGATCAT
The DNA here is from genome assembly GCA_013397275.1 of Burhinus bistriatus. NCBI lineage: Eukaryota > Metazoa > Chordata > Aves > Charadriiformes > Burhinidae > Burhinus > Burhinus bistriatus. The sequence continues at coordinate 471,231 of VYXH01001022.1, read as the reverse complement.
TGCATGCCAGTGCTTGTGTCTCTGCCTTGGCCTCGTTTAGTGTTTTTGTAGAGATTATCGTCCCTGGGATTCAGGTACGCTGCTTCCTTCATATCTTGAGCCATTCCAGGGAATGGAAAATAGTTCTCCCTCTCCAGCCATATTAGCTCTCCGTTTGGCTTAGCCAGCTTTCACGGATGCTCCTCTGCTACCCTTTGAGTACCATAAAGGACAGATAATGGGAAGTTGGGACACTTGGTAGGGAATCCTGGAACCAGCTTTATAGAATTGCATCACCAACAATATTCCTAGCGGCAAGGTGCCTCACCATTGCCCAGCTACCTCAAAATCACTCCTTGCTCAAGCCAAGTTCAATTTTTTTTTTACATTTTACACCATTCAAAATACACAACAGTCATGAATGTTTAAAAAAGACACAGACGAAGAAANTATTAGGAAAAAATTTTTCACTGAAAGGATTATCCAACATTGGAATAGGCTGCCCAGGGAGGTGGTGGATTCACCATCCCTGGAGGTGTTTAAAAAAAGGGTAGACATGTTACTTGGGGATATGGTTTATAAGTGGTTTTGTCAGGTTAGGTTAATGGTTGGACTTGGTGATCTTAACGGTCCCTTCCAACCTTAATGATTCTATGATTCTATGATTCTATGAAATGGAAGAAAAATCTGCCTTAATCTACTTTAATATGACTAAATTAGAAAGGTGTCCCTCTCTGTCTCCCTTATTCAGCTGATCTGTTGTAGGCTCTCTCTGATGAGATGGCTGTCAGAAGTTCTTTTTTTTTGCGCTTGCCTCGTGTTTCAAATTACATTGATTAGCGAGGACTCCAGACTAGTCAAGCTTGTTAGCTAATCATCCCCTTGAAGTCCTTTGTCTATTCTGGACAGATTTCATCTTTCTTCCAGGAGCGAATTTTATTTCTTCTTTACCTGGCGATAATCTAGAGTTTCCTCTGAAGCAGAATAAACATTTTTCCTCTTTCTTGAGATGCAAACACGTCTTTGCTAAACCAGATGTCATCTTCTGTTCTGGGCTTGCTAATTAATAACTATTTACATCAACAACAGATAAAAGTATTCTGAGTGATTTGTGACCCTGTATGCATGCCTCCACATGAAACAGTTTCCTCTGGTGAACGTTATATTACAACTTAATTTTGAACACTGATGCAAACATTAAAATTGGTTAAATCCATATAGGCCATAACTGCCTCTTTATTGAGATGAAGGCCTTTGGGGTCAAACAGATTCTGAGGGGACTCACCCCTAATGTCTTCCTTCTTCTAAATGCCCAGGGCCACATGGATGATTCTGGTGTGGTCACTGCAATGCACAAGCACAGCCTGGCTTTCATGAACTGCTGTGTCTTCAGTCTCTTAAACTGATATCTGTGACTGAGTCATGGTAGGGTGGGCAGACAATCATCCCCTCTGAAGTTCAGACTGTGAAAAAAGTGGTCTTCCATAATCTCCAACTCTGTTTCACTTTGTAGAAAATAGTTACGTAATTGAGAAGTAGTATCTCAAGGTGATAGCTGAGTGTTGACACACCTGTCTTTTCTTCCTTTCACAGTGATGCACAGACATGAATTTTGTTAAAAGTGCGGTGAAACCTCAGGGTGACTATGATGTACTCGATATTATTTAAAAGAAAACGTAGGGTGAAAGCCTAGTATGGACAAAGTTGGTGTGAAAATGTGCTGGTAGTTCAGTCACTCTTTTGAATAACACAAGAAATAATTTTGTTTTCCTGGCTGAACCCTCATCAGTCCGAACTCACCCTTTTGCATGACTCTCTAGTTTCAAGGTGTGAGTCCCATGGGCAGGAGGTGAATAACAGGATGGGTGCTTGCTGGGAGCCTGATTTCTGTCCGTTACATGAATGCATTTGTGTAAGCCCAGCTCCTGACAGGTGAGTGCTCTGTCCTGGTAAGCAGAGCTGCTGAGTCTCCAAATCCCTTCCCCATACAGGCTTTATAAATCTGATAACATTTATCTGTGTCTGGAGACTAAGACCCAGAATGATAAACCTGGTGGTGATTATTTAAGTTTGAAAAAAGCCAAAATTTCCCAGATAAAGTTGCTTTTCTTACCCTAAAGCTTGCATTGACTAAGAACAGAAGAACCAAAAATGAGTTCCCCTACCCAAAATAAACTTACTAGATTTCTTTTCAGAATTTAAAAATAATCATTAAAAAGCAGGAACTTTCCATTTTCATTAAAAGAAAGTCATTGCTGTTCACTAGAGTAAGCATGACAGAATGGGATTTTTGTGGAGGAATGTGTATTTGGACTTCAAGACCTGTTTCTTACATTTTCATGGCAGGCCCAAAGTAAGATTGGTCGACAGTAATACTCAGTCCTGTGTTGAGCACCAAACACTGGAGGATGATTAACAGTTAGTTGTACGAGGTGCTGTCTCTGGCTATGAGCTGCTGTAGAGGAACTACTATTGGGCTGCTCCCCAGAGAGCAGAGTAGTACAAATGTTGAACATAACTCCTAAGATGCGATCTGGTTATAAAGGAATATGTTGCTGTCATGGAAGAGGGACTGGTTAGGTTTCAACCTTCCTCTAGTATGTCCATCAAATCTTTGTCCTTATTCACTCAGCAATTAGGGGCTTAATGCATGGTCTTTGTAGTTTCACATTTTCCCATGTCATTGATGTTCGAGAGGACCAGTTTTATGTATCGAACAGGGACATGCAGCCAGAGGAGAAAAAAGAATATACACAGTTACAAGTTAGCCATTGCCTTTCTGTATTTTTAGATGTTGCAAGCAGGCATAATGAACATACTACCTGGCAGACAGTGCAAACCCTGTGTATGTATTTTAAATTTAATCCCTCAGGTAAGGCATCAGACAGCATTTCCTGCAGTCAGATCCCTCTCCTTTATATTGGTGCCTGCAGCCTTTCCTTCCAGGCATGAGCAAGGTAACTTAGAAAAGACAGAGTAACTAGCAGTTAGATCACTCACATGGGAAGCAGAAAAAAACAAATTTGAAGGACCTGGATTTTGTGGGGATCCCAAGTCTGCAGGCATCCCCCCAAACTGCCTGCTAAATAAAGGCAACAAAAGCAAGTGTTGGCCACGCTCTGGACCCGGGCAATCTCTGCTGTCCCCAGACTGGGCACCTTCTGCACATGCCTAACAACAGGGCTTTCTGGTGCTCAGGAAATTTTAGTGTCACAAAATGCCTGTTTGAGGATGCGTGAGCAACAGAAAGTTGCCAGGTGTGCAAATTTGGCAACTCAGCCCTACATATGTGCCATCCTTCTTGGATCTAGTCCTGGTGTCAAGAATGATGTACTACTAGAGTAGCCCAGGGAACAGACCTTTTAGGAGACAAGAAAAATCTAGTGTGGAAATGGACTTCAGAGACCAGCCTAGTAAACACTCTGACCCCATCTATTTTGGGATTAAGGAGCTCACACACACTTAGACAGGTCTTAAGCACTTGAATCTGCTAGTGGCTTGTGCTCGATGTTAGCAGCACATTTACAATAATTACGTACTCTCTTGCCTTTCCATATGGGAAACACTGAAAGAAGAACTGCCTGATCTGTTCTTCACATGCCACTGTCTTTTCAAAGTCAGGGACTAATCTTGCCCTGGCTTCTACCTCTTTCTTCATCTGCCATTTCATGGAGTAGGTCTTCCTCACAGGGCAACAGCCTCCCACAAAGGCAGGAAATTCCTCAAGTGACAACAAATGCAACTTTCTTACTCCACCTAGGGTATTAAGGAGGTATTGGACATAAGTCTAGATCCATCACTTTCTCCTTGACAGCTTTAAGTCAGTGAATCAGAGTCTTTCTGTCACTCAGGAGGAGGGTTGCAGAGTACTGGTATCCTAGCCCTCACCCTCATGCTCACTATCCAGATTCACTGCAGTTGAAGATTATCAGGTTTTTCTCTGAGCCATAAACCCTTACTCATCCAGAATTGATTGACTTCAAAACAAAGAACTCTTTTATAGAGGAATAACAGGAGTATTTTCTTCTGAATTTAGGATTTAGTTGCAGCTTAACTATTTCCTCCACTTACTTTCAGATCTTTTTTTAAGTTTTCTCCAAAATGTCTGCTCTTACTAGTGGGAACACTGTCCTGCACCCTTGTTTCTGACATTCTAGTTGATCTTCATTAGTGGGTATTTGCAGATCTAAACAAAGAGGAGGAATAAATCAACTGTAGCCCTAGGTTACATTCACTGTATCAAAACTTATTAAGAAATAAGCAATAAGTTATTGGTAAATTACCAATTGGTAAATTGGTAAATATGCTATTAATTTTTTCAACTGAAATATAAAGTAGATACTCAGAGTAAAATTTATAGGATTAATCCCAGGCTTATTTTATGTGCCAGAAGTTAAAATTAAGCTCAATCAAGCACCTCAGTTCTATTTTGTAAACTCTGACAAATATTCTAGATTGTGCTGCTTTTGTCATTTAGTGAGAGTACACAGCAAGAGAGGCTTTTGTTTCTGTTTGGTGTGAAAGTACATGCAATTGTTTCAGGAACATCTAATACACAATTATCAAACCAGGAATTGGAGCTCAGTTACAGAATCAAAAATGTTACTGATCAACTACCATCATGCTAACAAGTTTATTGCCACTATTTGTAGGAAACTAAATATTGTGCAACTGATCTGTATCCTTATTAACTTTTGATTTTACATTTTAAGGACTTGTTTTTTGACTTTTATTAATCCTGTTTTGCCCTGCTCTAACATTTTAATTTCATGTCTTCAGAGATCAGTATGCTCTTAATTTGAATAACAATCAGATGCTAAGTTTGGGAAAGAAAATTCAAAAACTCAAAAGTCTTTAGAATCTGCCTGTTTTGTTTAAGTGTATTTTCTGAAGCCAGAGGCTTGCCAGCATTTACTATATAAGTGAGTGGAAAAACACCCAGGAGTCTACTGGTTATCCCCAAACTGAATTTAGCTCAGAGTCACTAGAGCATAACATCTTCTCACTTTGGAGGAAGCAGACAGACCTCAGATAGGTTTGGGTGTGCTATCTGACTTGCCATCTGTAGGGAAGGGTTGGAGTTTCTCTATAAATGTTCCATACAGTGGTATCTTCCGAGTAAAATTTGCACAGTGAATGGGTCAAGTACCAGCAGTGAAATATCTGAAAGTGCATGGAGTGCTTATCCTATCACGCATGTGGCATGGCAGATGCAGAACACTTCAACATTTATGCACTCTGTTGTATCGAAGTTTTTCCTGCCCTGCTCAGCTTTGCTTTCTTTCCATAGTGTATTCAAAGTAGATCATTTGTTCCATCTATTCAATGTGGTTTTGGGGTTCTTTTTTGAGTGAGATTAATTTGTTTCTCTTTGTGTGTGTGTGTACTTCCTTTCCTTACATCAATTCCTTTTTTTTAAATCTCTTTCTTATATATAGTCCTTTTTTCATTCTTCCTAGTCTCCTTTGTTTTCTCCCCCTCTGTCTTTTCCTATATTCTCTCCTTTCCATCTTCATGGCTGTATTAAGATTAGCATCGAACAATTGAGTTCTCCCAGCTTTAATCTCCCTCTTCTCTGTAAACAGTTCATTCTTCTCCCCAGGATTTTCATACTCCCTTACAAAAGAATAAGCAATAAAGCCCTTTGTCTATTTTTCTAGGGCAGGGAGGTGAAGGCTAGGGTAGGTATTCTGACAGTCTCTTCCTCATCCTTCCTCGGTCACAAGTGGTGTTCCCCAGGGCTTGGTATTTGGGCCAGTTCTGTTTAATATCTTTATCAATGACCTGGACAAAGAGATCAAGTGCACCCTCAGTCAGTTTGCCAATGACACCAAGTTAGGTGGCCCTACAGAGGGATCTGGACAGGCTGGATCGATGGGCCGAGGCCAATGGTATGAAGTTCAACAAGGTGCTGGGTCCTGCACTTGGGTCAGAACAACCCCATGCAGCGCTACAGGCTTGGGGAAGAGTGGCTGGGAAGCTGCCTGGCAGAAAAGGACCTGGGCGTGTTGGTCGACAGCCCACTGAATATGAGCCAGCAGTGTGCCCAGGTGGCCCAGAAGGGCAAGAGCATCCTGGTCTATATCAGGAATAGTGTGGTGAGTAGGACTAGGGAAGTGATCGTCCCCCTGTACTCGGCACTGGTGAGGCCCCACCTCAAATACTGTGTCCAGTTTTGGGCCCCTCACTACAAGAAAGACGTTGAGGTGCTGGAGCATGTCCAAAGAAGGGCAACAAAGCTGGTGAAGGTTCTAGAGAACAAGTCTTATGAGGATCGGCTGAGGGAACTGGGATTGTTTAGTCTGGAGAAGAGGAGGCTGAGGGGAGACCTTATCGCTCTCTACAACTACCTGAGAGAAGGTTGTAGAGAGGTGGTGGTCTATCTCTTCTCCCAAGTAACAAGCAATAGGACGAGAGGAAATGGCCTCAATTTGTGCCAGGGGAGGTTTAGATTGGATATTAAGGAAAAATTCTTCACTGAAAGGGTTATCAAGCATTGGAACAGTCTGCCCAGGGAAGTGGTGGAATCTCCATCCCTGGAGGATTTAAAAGACGGGTAGACGTGGTGTTGAGAGACATAGTTTAGTGGTGGTTTTGGCAGTGTTAAGTTTATGATTGGACTCAATGATCTTAAAGGTCTCTTCCAACCTAGATGATTCTATAATTCATTGATTCATAACCTACAGCAAAGAAAAGACCAAGTGTTTTTTAAGGCATCATTGAAGGCAAAGTGGAGATGTGCCTAGTCAGGAGCACTTGTCCCAGAACAGTGTCTGGCACAGCCCTCAGACAACTGGGTTTCTGGCCATTGAGACCTCTTGTTAGATGCCCCCAGTGAGCTGTTGGGCAGAAGAAAGGTGAGAGGCATGGATGGGAGAGAAACCACCCATGGTGCAGTGTCTCTAAAGCCAGGCACAGAGGGAGGGGCAACTACACTGAATGTCATCAATAAGTTAGCAGTGCCTGGGTATCCTAGTCCTGCTTGCCTCTCTAAAGTCTGGGAATCCTTCTGTCCATGAAAGTTCCCATCTATCTGCATGGCCTTGGCACTAGGTATGGTTATTTGCGTTCAGCTCAAGCCAGGAGAAGCCTATGGGCTTACTGTGTGGGATCCTTTCCTGACAGGTTTCTCTGGGGTCCATTTACTCATAGTTAAAAGTTGACAAACATTTTACTACTCTACCAAAGGGACCAGCTATTTTTTTGAAATATTTTCTTCTGCCTTTCTACGCTTGAAGGAGTATCTGGTTCCCTGGGTTTCTAACAATACTAACCCAGCAAAGGAAATCGGGTTGAATTATAGATAGTGTTGTTGGAAATAGGAATTTTTATAAGAAAATAAATAATTCCATCTATGTAAGAGCTGTACTGAGAAAGATAAAGACCTTATTCAAACACAAGCATCACAAATAATAGGAATGGGAGTTCAAAAGATTACTGGCAAAGGAAATTGCTTTTTCATACAACAGTAGTTGTCCCCCTCCTTTTCCCCCCAGTTTTCCATGACAAAAAGTTTATCTGGTTAAAATGTAGATGGTTTAGAAGGCTGCAGGTTCCCAAACGTGCTGGCCCAGGAGAACACCTGCAGAGGACACAGTGCATTACACGTTTTAAAGACAGGGATTTTTATGAATGTAAATGAATAAATATTGTGGCGATGACAGGACTATATGAAACAATCTTCCGATATTATTTCCCAGCAGAGGTGTTCCTCAGTTATTCTGTTTTTCAATTTGCAAAACTCTTCTCAGACTCTTGCAGCTCTGCAAAATGCAGCTCTCGCAGAAACACTGCTGAGAGGCAAAGCCATAACGAAGCTGATAGTCCCTACATTAAAACTGTGTATAATCATATTCCTTTCCAGTGACCTTTATGCGGAGACACCAGTTCAATTTGGTTATTAGCATGGACTTGACCTTTTCTTCAAATTAATTAGCATAAACCCTCACACTTCATAAGAGTTAAGGCCTCCATCTGAAGTACACACAACAAAGACTCTGTGATACACTGACAATGGGGAACTAACTTTTCCTAGAGTTTCTCCTGGAGAAATAGTCATCTAACTTAAAGGCTTTCTGCTAATTAATTCCTCTGTTTGACATTCTGGAACAGGGAGGACAAAAAGCCCTGTCCTAATGAGACATTTGTAGAAAGCGGTGTCTCTCTCAAATATCGCAGTTTCGTGTTAAAAAATAAAACGTGTGGCACGGCTCCACAGTAATTTAGACCCGAGCTACCGTTCTCTCGATCTCTTTTCTCAGCCATAGGACCACCTGTGGTGTCTCAGCTGATGTACGGAGAAGCAGTATTCTTACATTAAAGTGTCACTTAATTTGCCCTGTATGTCTGCTCCTGAAAATTCTTACCCTTAGTCCATATCAATAGGCATGTATATATCTATATGTATTTACACACCAACGCCATGTCTTGGTAAACAATCAGCCTAGATGTTTCATGGCAAGACTCTGCCCTCAGCCCCAGCCCCTTCCCTTAAAAAAATTTCTGCCTCCTTTAATGTCTTGCAATATGCCTGAAATAGTAATACATGTTCTTTATGGCAGACCAAGAATATTTCTTTCCCCATAACTGGCCCCCCCTCGCCCCAGTCCCAAACTGAGTCTTTGCTTCCTCTGTGGGTAACTAAAATATTAAAAATTTATTACTTCAAAAAATAAAAGAAAGTAATACTTTCAAAATTCTCCCAGGCCCTTCCTGTTTTAATGCTTTGTCCAGCTATTGGAAAGGCATAAGCTGAGTCTGTGATTTATCAGAGCAGGTAGAGTGCAGCATGGACATTTCTGTTGCAGTTATGAAGCACATTGCTTTTTACCCAAGGACATTAGACTTTCAATTCATTTAAAATTCCTTTTTCCTTATGAGATTTTGTTTTAAGATATTATATCTCCTGTTTCCAGTAGTCAGAACCTCAATTTCTTTCTCACAGTAACATTCTGAAGTTTTCTTTGGGCTGAATTTTAGCCGACACATGTGGGTACGTATCACTGTAAAAAGGGAGATCTTAATGCGTCTTAGGCAAGGTTGGGGCAATTTAAAATCAAATCACTGCTGCTATTCCTTATAGCCAGAGGTTGCAGAAACATATGTAATTGCATTTTCCCTACTGGAAGGCAGTTGTATGAATATTTGTAAGCTTTTTTTCCTGTTTTGACATCAGGAGTGCATACAGCAGCATACAAATTAGATACCACATTGAAATACATAATTATGCCACTAATACTTTTTCTCAGGTACCCTTTTATTTTGTTTTTCATATATTTAAGCCTTTTCTTATTTTAAACATTTTCTGTTCTTTTACTCAATTTTACTGAAGGCTTTTCAACTTCTTTTGGAAGAAAAAAATAATTCATCGATCAACACAAAGACCTGTGTTGTTGTTTTGTTGCTCTTAAAGCTCAGTGTTCATCGGCAACATTTATTTAAAGCTTAGAATTATATATATCACAGTAAAGCAACCAAGTTTACTGATAACTTCAGTGAAATTTCAGGCATGTTTTGTTCAATTATATACAGCATGCTGAAAAAATCTAAAGTGTCCAGATAATTTTCCAACAGTTTTACATAGTTTAGTGGGACAGATTTGCAAGTGATTTAACCAATTTGGTTTGTTCCTCAAGAAACATGTCTATTACAGCTAATTTGTAGAGACAAAAAGATGAAATTAGTACTGTTGAGTGACAGTTATAAATTAACCTCCCAGGAGGAATTTTCTTTTGTAACCAGACCAAATTTTCCATTGATTAATTTCATTCCATTAAATCTACTTACTGCTTACTCTACTTCCATTACTAAAACATTACTTAGTCATGATATATAAGCCTTCTTAATGTGATCCATTTACTAAAGAAAAGGTTTTGCCTGTAAAGATGACAAGAAAGGTTCTGTGCAGTCTGAGTTCCAGCATAAATTTCTTATTTTCCATGCTCTGCTGGAATTTGCATAACAGAAAGCTATTTGTTAGATAAATAGTAAACTGAAATTATTATTATTATACAAAAAGCACATTTTTCTCTCCTCTTAATAGTTAACATCTCTCATCTTTGTAGAATATTCTATACCTTTTTTAGCCATATTTTCTTTTTTCAGTGTTTCTATATCTGTATCATAAACGGTTTCAATTTCAGCACTCTGGGATTTCTCCAGCAGTTAAAAGATGGCTTCTACTTTGGGTCTGTGCAGCTCTTCTAGATCTCTGGAAAAATCTGAATTCTCCGCATTGACCATACCCTCAGGTTGCCTATGATTCCCTCTAATACATTCCAGATAATGAAAAGTTTACTAATCATTCTGAATCTTCCAAAATTTACTTATTTTGTTTTTAAATGACACCTGATTTATTTGTTGTTAGCACTAAGACAACTTCATTAGTCATGACTTATAAAAGCCCTCATGTTTTCCAAGATTCCAACCAATGCCTCCTATAAAAACCATGACATGGATCCAAATCAATTCACTTCAGCTGTCAGCACTTATTATTAATTACCCAACACCCCAGCATTAGCATCACAGCAGGTGAAATCTCCATAAATTGCAAACTTCCGCCTGAGTCTGTAGAGCCACAAGCTTTCAACATTTGATGAATGAGAGGTCAGGTCTCAGCACTGCTGCATCCTGCTTCTGGACTATGTTAAATCAGGATCTATGATTTGGGCTTTTCCAAAGTAGTGCCTGACAGCTGAGATGAAGGTTTTTGTGTGCTAATTTAATTATTGGGGAATGCTGTCATTTGTTACCCATTATTCTTAATTTACTATATAAGGCCCTGCTTTAACTTTGTACTATGGTAAGAGGGTTGTTTCCAATAACTAACCAAAAAAACTCAATGAGGATTTCTATGAACATATCACAAAAGAAATATACTGTGTTCTTAGAGGTTTTTTCCAAATTGATTTGTTACAAAAAAGGGATGCTGTTTCTGTCATTGGCAGTAAGCTCGGCAGACAGAGGATATCTGATTATATTCCTGAAGTTCCACTCATTTCTGTTCTCTAACTGTTAAATTCCAGCATCCATAATGTTTATGTTGTGAAACAAATTACATTCTACTTTTCTTCTTCCTCAGTATAACATGAATAAAATCCAACAGGAATAGAGAGAAACATCCATCATACTGGAACCAGTTTCAGGAACTCAATGCATAGTTAGAGGAAGATGACTGTATTGTAAATTGTACCTTAAAGCTTATGCTACATTTGCTTTTACATGTTTCAAGCAGTTAAAACAAAGTAAGCACAAAACCTGAAGACTGGCAGTTTAAAGTAAGTTCTTTGCAGAACATGGTGAGCCCTCAAATAGAATAATTCACTGGGACAGCCTTCTATATTTATAGTTCTTCCTTTTAAGGAAAAAAAATCTGTTTTATCATGTCACAACAGAGTTACGCTATTATGAATCCTTTTCCTAATGATAACATCCATGATGCCACTTACAAGGTTGTTGTTATTTAACATCACAATTAAAATGCAGAAGTTGGTGTACTCGTGCTATAACTATTCTAGTTTTCTTTGCAAGAGGTGGAACTATTTCTATTACCTTCTTGTTACGAGATAGTATTACTTGTGTGTATATGTTTGCATAAAATTGTACTGGCCACTGAGCAATTAGTCTTTTGGTGTGCGTCTCTCTATAATGTCATAATATTGTTTTAAAAGGGAGAAACTGCTTGCTAGGCAGTAAGCGCTGCTGGAGGGCTGCTGCTGCGTATGTGTAACGTGGTGAGATGCTGATCGTCTTATTGCTACAGCTTCCCTGTCATTGCAGGCAAAGAAGGAAGGACAACTGGCTATTCTGCAGGAACCAAGTGAAAGGCATCCAAGTAAATTTCCACTTTCTGTGGTGTATTACAACAGCTATACCAAAGCTATAGAGTGTGATTTTAATTTAAAAATAAAATATAGTAATACATCCGCAGAGAAAAAAAAAACAGTAAGTACACTGTAGCAGTAACTAGATCTACCTGTGAGCCTGTACAGTGCCCACCAGAGCTTTGGCTGAGGTCTGTGTGCTCTCCTCTACTACGGAATTGGAAGTGAAGTACTGCACCGACACATCGCTCCATTCAGCAGTACAATGATTATGTTTCCTTTTGTGTGATAAACTCTGTCTGAATTGCTGATCAGAAGTAGGGCTGCTTGACTCTTCCCAGAAAATCTTTTTCATGACATTTGCTCTCAGCATTGTACCTGAGCATGTTTCAATTACTTACCAAGGAAACTCTGTTGGCTTAAAAGCATCTCTCTGTACCAGAAACATGGCCTCAATTGAAATGACGAACCTTTCTGTCAAGTTTGTCTCTAGCAGGGGATAAGTGCTTTCTCCTACTTGATTAAAACTCTTCTCTTTTAAGATTTGGTGCCCTGCCATATCAGGATAACATAATAGCAATCAGCAATATGCCCTGTGGAAAGACATTTCTTTAAACTATCCTATCATTTCCTACTGGCATTTATTTTGCCAGCAAATCATTTTGGAAGAGAAATCCCTAGGTTAAGCATGGAGGCATTAAACTAATGACCAGCAATCTGATGAAAATACTAGCTTTTCTCTGACTAAATAAAAACCATTTGCAACACCATAACAATTTTTGTAGAGAGTGATCTCAGGTCAGATACATCTTTATTCCCTCTCCTTACTTTTTTTTTTTTTTTTAATGTGTTGGTTTTTTACTCCATTATTAGCCATTGCTTGCTTAGAAAACTATCACACACTGTGCTGTAATGAGTGACTGGACCTTTAGAGGGATGGACTGAAAATTTAAGACCTACTGGGATTATTCAGCTGTTGTACCTACCTGCAGGTACAAGTCCTGTTTTCTTCTAACCAACCACTTCTTAAATCTGAGTTGGTAATGGATGGACAATGTATTTGAGCCATTGCTCTGCTGGAATGGTGAGGTAGTTGATCACCATGGGGACAAATACGGCTGCACATGGTCAAGTGTCCAGTTCATTGGTTCGTGCCAGATAAAAGGAAAAGTGCTGGAACAATCTCCAGGGCTGCTGTTAAGCAGGGGAGTATGAACAATATTAAATAAATGCAAACAAAGGAGAGACACAGGTGGCATGCATCACAGTTCTTGGAAGATAGGATGGCTGGAAGTAAAATCAAACCTTTGAAAGAGGTGATGGTTTGATTGGATCCCACTGAAAATTTTCTTAAGTCGATGACCATGCAGATTAACTTCCTTTGTAAAGCACTTCTGTGCTTCTTAATTAGACTTTTCAGCAGCGCTTGAGGGAAGGTAAGGGCTGGCCAGGAGACTTTCACAGTGACAAGCTAGTGAAGAAGGACACCTGTGATGTGGCTTTGGCTGTGACACCAGCTCTTCCCAGAGTGGTGAGTGAGAGCTCTGCTGATGGACAGACTGACCTCACACGTTGTTTTTGTAAAGGTACATCTGGCTGTGGACCAACATTTTATAGTGCTTGCATCAAAGATTATTTAAGCGATAAGTGACAAAAGCTGGGTGCCCAGCAGTTTTTAAAGCCTTTAAAGGTGTTTATTTCATGAGCCAGCTAATAGTGTTCAGCCAGAAAGGGCAGTGTTTTCCTCTATGGCAGACATAGGCTCTCCAGTGAGAGATGGGCAATGGATGTTTATAAGCAGGATCATCCTAGCCTGGTATGTACTCCATAGAGAAAGGGAAGAACTCAGGCAGTTTTCAAAATTTCTGTATAATTTTGCTATATAAAACAATACATTTGATTTTATTTCAACTGCCAATAACCATCTGATTGCAGAATGTGAGATGTCTCTCAGCATGTGTACTAGTGTCTTGACTGACTAGGTGAAACAGAATAAAGTTTCTCTGAGTCTTGCAACATTAATGAACAGACAACCAGACACTTACGAACAGCATTAGTCTTTAGGAAATAGCCTCTCCTTCCTGACTCTGTTGTCTTCCTGGGCAGGCAATACAGTAGCTGCAAGAGGTGTTTCTTTTTTCTGGTTCAGAAAGATCAAATAGTCTCTCTCTAAACACCTCTGTGACTGGTGAGGGGAAGAAGATTTCCAAAGAAATTAAGTGTCATGATGGGGAACATTTCTTTCCATATCACAGGGAATTTTGATCACGTTTGTTTCTGTTCAGGAAGAGAAGATCCCATGCTGATCTAAAAAAAGACCCCAGTGGCTCTAGCATGAAGGAAAGGGGATCACCCGGAGTTTAGAAGCTTAACCATGTTAAAATTGCACTATTATTACCAACACGAATGAGCTTGTTTTAATCTTTATAACTTAGCTCTATCCCACCGAGAGGGAAGGGCAGTACTTTTTTTTCTGTTGCTATTGAGCAGAACTGGACTACAGTGACACACACGTAGAAAGTTTGGTATGGTATGAAATTGGTAAGAAAGGTTTTTTGATCTTGAATAAAATTTTTAAATATGGCTTCTTTTTTACACATAGTGCCAGCCAACCACATCAGCTTAACCTCTGGTGACTACACATTTTAGGACTGTTTTCTAATGTTATTGGTAAAAATGTACAATATTAATAGTATTGCAGCACGCATCCTGGAACACAAAGTGGGCAAGAAAAGTTGGTTCACTTGGCAAATATCAGCACTATTTCTAGGAGAGTGTTTTTACCTTACTATGACATCACACTGTTTTCTGGTACAAATGGAATTACATGAAAAAGATAATTTACTGGTAGAATATTTGAACATTAAAATTGTAGCAAAGACTTGGTAGGACTGATACTTGTTTAAGAGTTCCAAGAAAAGTATACTGGGGAAGACAAGAAAGAAAAATAAAAGTAGAACAAAAGAAATGAAGTTTTTAAAATATGGAAAATCTGGCCAAGAAAAATCTTTGTTCAGTAAACTAGAGGGCATGGGGGAAAGGACCGATGAACACTCTTGCTCTTGAGAAGCAAGAGTTAAAAAGAAGGGCCTGGAAGACAGTAAGAAGGAAGAACAGGAAAAAAACAACAACAAATTGATTTGTTCCCCTCTTTGTGTTACATCCTGCTTTCCTCTTTGATGCTTGCCCCTTGCCTCGTGCTTCCCCACCTCCATCATACCGCAGTGTCTTTCCCAATCTGCAGTTCCTGGTGCTGGGCCTTTCTGGACCACTGTCCCTTCCGGAGCAGGGAAGGAAAGAGGTGCTAATGTGCTGCACTGTATCACAACAGCCTTGCTGCCGAAGGTGAACCCAGCTGGCAACTCTTTGTGTTCTTCCTACAATGGCATTTCCCCTGGCATAGGATCTGAGGTCAAAGATGGTCCCCAAAGCATGACAGACCATGGTATTTCTAGAGGTAGTGGAAAAGAGGAATTTTGTGAAATAGAAACTGCAAAGAAATCGCCTTGCTGAACTGTTTGATACCGAAGATTAGCTCTGCCCTAAAGCCCCATCAGGTGGGTTGTATAGCCTTCGGTATTGAGAACCTCAGATCCATTTTAAAACCAATTTGAGCCACCATCATTTTAATCTTTCAGCACATCAAAGAATTTTCTAAAATGAGGCTGTGTCTCAGTATCTTCTGCCTTCCAAAATCTCAGTGACACATATCTCTAATACTCCACACAAGTTTAATTTCCATTCTATTGCTGAGCTACAGAGAAAGGAAAGAAATACATTCTCTGTGCTGACTCTTAGTAACAGAAACACTTGAGTGAGCACCAAACTGTTTTACATCAATACCTACCACTTACATCATGCATTTCATTCATGCTGTTATTGAATTTATATTTCTTAGTCTTCATGGGCTTGCTGAGCACACAAATAATTTATCCACATCAGCCCTTAAATGCAATGTTCCATTTAAATTTCTGAATACAAAATAACATGTGGAGGCAAATGAATTCAGTCTTTTGAAATGGATGTATGAATTTCTGTTATTCAACTGAGCTTTTCTCTTCCTAGCAAACTAGATTTTATCACCTTTAGGACTGGTGTTAAACCAGGCTCAGATATAATCCTTAGACCCTGGCTGGCTACTGAACAAAGAGGGAAGAAGTACAACTTCAGGCAGATCTGCCGAAATTGGAGCTGCAATATTCCTGTAAAAAGAACTACTACACTTCCACTTTTTATTTAATTTGAAAGATACAACACATTTGTCGTGTTACTTATGAACACCAAACTTTTCCCCCTTAAAAGCTTTAATAGAGACATTCAGAAACATTTAAAAGTGGGAGTGGAGAAGAAGTATAAATTGTATGGATTTGACAGCCACCTTGGGAAGCCTAAGGAAAACAATACACTTGACTGTCCTTTTTCTATCCTATCTGTTGACTCTGATACTAGAAGGAAGAAAAACATTTCTGCTTCAAAGAGAAAATGTCATCTAATCATTAACGTTTGTGGTGTGCTCTGTAGGTAGTGGAGGTTATGAGTGGGGTTCAGTCACCTAAATGTCAGTACCCAGTGCCATTTGAGATGTTCCAGGGTATCCTAATTGCCTTCTATCTGCTGCTCTAAAAGGGTGTATGTCTTCTATAGCTCCTTCATCTACCAGATCTATGCTCATGGGTATGCTCAGGACATCTCAAATAGCTTTGAGAACCTACATTTGGGCAATCAAAATAAGGTCATCACTGACAGTAACAGGAGCATGGACACTAAGTCCTCATGTAAAAACACCTACAGCTTTTTAAAATCCTTCTCTCCTGTTTCAGTTCCTGTACTAAAAAGTCCTTCTCTGGACAAACTTATTCGCATTGCTGCATTCAAGAAGGATGTTAAAGCAGGCAAAGTCCAGGATCAACTTTCATGATTTGCAAATCTTATGCCCACAGTAAAAGAGCTTTGGTTATATCTATACCAGAGACAACCAGAATTTGTCAGAATATATCAACTGCATTTCAAAAACTTCAGTACTTTTGAATAAATATTCATGTAATGAACACTGGAAGGACATTCTGTCCCCCTTTTATCAGTCTAAGAATAACTCAAATGTCTTAAGCACTCAAAAAACCAGACCACCACATCCTATGAACAGTCTAATTTATTCCTCTAGCTAACTCATGTACAGCTGCACTTAGACCACTTGTTGTTCCCTGCCTGTGTTGTTTGGCTAAAAGGGGTATACTTACATTCTGAACTAACCTACCATTTAACAAGTCTGTATAGCCCAAAACCTCCTGGAAGCGGTTTCCAAACATATGAAGGAGAAGCAGGTGGTTGAGAGTAGTCAGCATGGATTTACAAAAGGGAAATCATGTTTAAACAGCCCAATAGCTGTAAAAAACAAGTTTTTACTGTGAGAGTGGTCGAACAATGGCAGAGGTTGCCCAGAGAGGTTGTGGAGTCTCTATCCTTGGACATACTTAAAATTAGTCTGGATGCAGCCCTGAACAACCTGCTCTAGCCAGCTCTGCTCTGAGCAGGGGTATTGGACTGGGCAATCCCCAGAGATCTCTTCCAGTCTCAGTGATTCTGTGATTCTGACTTTGAAGACTATCTGATGTAAACCAATCCTTTGCAATCTATATGAGATGATGAAAAGTGCTTTGTAACCACATATGGCTCAGTCTGAGCTTGTCCTCCTGACGTCCCCCATAGCAGAACATGGCTTTCAAACACATTGGTGATCCTTCATCTTTCAAATTTAGCAACCTAAACCTACTGATGGTGTTACTGTGCTAACTGCAGAAGCCCAGTTTCATTCTTATATTTCATATTGTCTACAGACACAGCAAGGTAAAGAATAAAAAAATGTACACAAAAGGGGTGATCTTTCTCTTTTACGTGAAGGCTGTATCATCCTGCCTGCTAGTGTTCAAAGCAACAGTCTGAAAATTAAGTCTGTAAGGAGTACTAAAGTCAGCTGATTTTTTGAATATATATGTATGTATATATATATTTGTTTCAATACCAGATGGATAGAGAGTTAGGGTTCTTGCTGTGCTTTCTGTGTTAATGAAAACTTGATAAAGGATTTGTGCTGTTTTTGTGACAACTTGTGCAGGAAGATTTAACAGCTTTAATTTGTTTTAGATTAAAGAAATATTCCTTCAGATTAAATATTTTCATTGAAACAATATAGGAAAGGATATTTTCTTTTATGAGATGTTTGTTCAGTAATTTGCCTGCTGAGAATTTGCTTCCTAAAGATGCCAAATACACTGCAATGGAAATTGGTGTCTTCTCTTTGCACAGACCAGGAAGAGTGTGAGGGCTTTGCCGTCAGCTTCCACATGAGGTCAACAAGGTCAACCCTCTGCTGTGCAGTCTATCATATCACATTATGTTATTTACAATGCTACGTCTCAACAGAAATGAGGTGTCTTGTGCTGACAAACTATTCCTAGTTACTTGTGTTCCCATCCTCTTCTTACCACTTAAGGAGACAGGACTGAAATTCATGAATGAAATATGCTGTGCCCTCCCTCTTCCCCCCAATTCGCAACATGCTTACATTCATGTTTCCCTTGAATATTAGAAGAGGCCTTAAGTTTGCCTAATATACCCCCTATATATGCCCCCTATAGTGGCTATAGCCAGCCATGGGTAAATGGCTGCTTATGTGTGACCAGCCTGTTCTCCCCTTCTCCTTTTTCTTGTGCTTTTTGCTCCCTGGTACACAATCATCCTTTCTTTTCCCTTCCTTTGGTCATTTTCCTAAACATTCCATAATACGTTTTACATAATCTCACAGGACTCTTCTAAAAGCTCATCAGAAGTTTCACAGAGGTCCCCTGAAATATGCCTCAATGCTCATCATAATCATGTTTCCCAGTTCAGGGAACCCTTCTCAAGGCTGTGCCTGAGCAGTTTCCTTAATGGTCATCAATCAGTGGCCAAAGAGTTCTGGTCTTCTTTATGGTCACTTTCCTTGTTATTTTTTATTTGTTTTGTACCGAATAGTCCTTAACTAAATAACTTCCTGAACCAGATGGTCACTCCCACCTACCCTTAAAAAATGTGTTGCGTGTGTAGGTCCGTATTGGTCCTCAACACTTAAAGGAGACCAGGGCAGGATACAAAGCCTTTCCAAAGCCCCATACTGTGATTAAAGGCACTTGCAGTGCATGGGTGGCCAGTAGTGGCTCTTCTGAACGAAGTAGTCCAATGCTGAAGGTCGAATTCATTCATAAGGGGATGGATCCTTTCCAGTGCCTCGGGAACCGAGCAACACGAGATCCACACCACATTAAATGTTTTGCGTTTTAATTCCAGAAAGCATGATTTGCTCAATTATTTAACACACAGCTGGATTTCTGACCTTAAACTTTAACCTTTTAAGCTGCTTAAGTACAGCACTAGCAACACTGGTTTCCTGACTAATCAGGCAAGCTGGTGGGTAAAGATAATTTAAAATTCAGTATTAATTTAAGTGCACTTTGTGGATCAGTTCTTTGGATTTAGCACTCAAAATGTATTACTAAATGTTAGTGCAAAGGTTATAAGTTATAATAAAAAGTTGACAGAATCCACTCAGGCATTAACATTTATATAGTGTCCATCTGAGGTTCTGGAATAAAGCGAGTTTTGTACCAGAAAGCTAATTGGTAGTGAGAAACGGATCACGCTTACTTTGTGAATGTGACACAGGTCACAGTGTTACTCTGCTTCCTGTAGGAAGTCTCTCCCAAACAGACAAAACCATATTTTTCATACGTGAATTCATAAAATAGTGGCATTTAATGTACCCCCATGCAAAAGCACATGTTGAGCCATAGTGCTAGTATAAAAGCCTGTAAAGCATAAAAGCTGTAACCATAGAGCTTGCAAGTGTTCAAAAAGTGATAAGCTCAGATCTAGCAGCTTCGCCGCGACATTCATTCAAGGAGGCTTGCGAGCTCACTCCTGGATTAACAGACATTTGAGGGGATTTCTTGGCTTGCTTCTTATGCTACCCTAGTTTCAATTTGCATATAATCAACTTCGTAGAACGACAGGTCTCTTATTAAAATGTAGCACGAGAATAATTGTGTTTTCTCGAAGAAAAAGCACGAGTTTTCAGGAAAGCAAGGGGCTTTATTTATTCCATTTATAATGAGTAAATAAGTTTGCACTCCTCTGGTACAAAACAACATGTGTTTTCATTCATTGTGCAGGTCACCAAGGGATGACTCGGACTGTGCGCTGTGTTGCTGTGCTCAGAGCTTCCCACTGGAGCTCTCCTTCTTTTGGTTCATCACTTTCTGTCCAGCTTCAGGACTCAGAGTACCAGGTTTGATCCCCTTTTTTTGACAAATAACTGTTCATAGACTGAACGGGAAAAGATCCCTCCTCTGTATCTGCCTTGGTTTCCTAATAATCTCATAGCAACGAGTAACAGCTTCATAAGTCATATATGTATATGCTGTCTTGACTGCATAGGCTTTAGATTACTTGACTCTTCATAGAAGAATATTTTGTGCTTCACTTTCTCATGACATTTACTGATGTTTAACATCCAAGATTTCACAATCAAACATTTGAATTCTGAATGTCCATTTCAGG
The DNA here is from genome assembly GCA_013397275.1 of Burhinus bistriatus. Classification (NCBI taxonomy): domain Eukaryota; kingdom Metazoa; phylum Chordata; class Aves; order Charadriiformes; family Burhinidae; genus Burhinus; species Burhinus bistriatus. Next base: position 450,838 of record VYXH01001022.1, on the reverse strand, counting down.
AGATGCTGGTCCTTGATTCAACAATGAAGCCTGTGTTTAAGCGTGTGAATTTAAACTTGAAACTGAATTTGACTCACAAGTCTTAAAGCATACTTTCATCAGTTTTTGATACAATTTGCCAAAATCCTCACCGGTTTCCAGGTACCTGGGGGTAAGAAGTGTACTTAAAATCCTACTCATTTTTAAAATTTTTAAACACACAACATATTGCAATCCATTATCAGGTCTTATACCCAGCTGGTGTTCTATACTTAACAAATACAACTTTCTGATATGAAACTGTGTGCTCAAAGGTGTGTTCTTTAGCAATGCTAATTCTGCATAGTTGGTAGAATAGTCCAGTACTGAAATATAATTTTTTTCAGAATGACAAATGAGGCTGTACAGTCTTTTTTTTCTGCATAGTTTATTTCACTAACCATAAATTTACTTACTGTTTACTGAATTTTAATTCATCATCACGTCATTCGCAGTTATTTTGGAGTCTCTATGTTGATCTGTTTTTACACCACATTGTCTCATCAGGTGTATGAACTACAATAACTTTAATATCTTCAAAGAAAAGTCATATATTTTTCCAGAATATTTTAGGACCTGAACATAATATGGAGGATAACGCAATAAAACCTTTTTTTTTCCTAGAGAAGCATAGCAGAATCAGGTTGCAGCATCTGCCCACTTAATAAAAAGCTTTTCATTGAGCATACAGCAAAATGTTCAGTTCTTACACATTTTTAGTTCCTTAAGACTGTTGCATAGAGAAAACGTTCTATCCTTCTTTTCCATAATTACTGGAGAATTAGAATATCCCATAGGGTCTTCAATTTTATCGTTGATTTTCTTTTGTCCTGAGTTTATCCTTTTTTTCTAATTCGTGATTTAATTTTTTGTCTGACTACCGCAGAGATAATTCTAGGCAGAAGTATGATAAAAATATTGGGTTCTGTCAACATTATTTCACGTTCACTTGACAGCTTTTCAATGCCTCTGGAGCCATCAGGGAATTGCTCTTCACGGGCTCCCATTTTTTGCAATAAACCATCCCTTAAGCAGACCTTGTATCTGATGTATGTTCAGTCCTCTAATAGACACCCTATCTCCTGAAGTAGCTATAAATTTCTCATTTCCAAGTTTAAGTTTTACCTTTAAATCTCTTTTAAATGGACCCAAAGTAGGAATGATTTGCCTGTTGTATAATGTGAGGTTGGCCAGTCTGAGTTCAGTGTAAGTTTCCTCCTTAGGCTACTTATGCAGTTAAAACACATGAACTGCCGGTGTCCAGTTTTCAAAGGAAAATATTCCACTCAGGTTTCAGATGATAAAACTCACAAAAGTGATATCTATTCTGGTCAGTTACTGTTGCCAATCACTGTTTTTTGTGAAGGATGTGTATACTTTTTTCCTTCAGAGCTGTGTACGATTCTGCTTTGCAGGCTTCCTCAAAATATTTTAATGAAATTGTGACACCTCTGTCTGAAGGTGGAGCACATTGCTTCTCCGTTCTGAAGTGCTCCACAACGCCACTGGTGATCTCATGTTCTTCGCTCATTTTTCTGCTGAGGTTTTCCTTTACGCCTAACTTTTCATGTGGGTCTGAGGTAACCTGGGTGCAGTATTCCTTTCTTGGTTTGAGGATCCGCTTCCTGGCCCGATTCTGTCCCACACTCTTTCTTATTGTAAATCTAACTCAGGACTCTGGCCTGTTTCTCATTGTAAGATTTCTGTGATCCCATTGCAATCTAGTCTTAAGTAAGGGATTCTAAATATTCTACACATGGGATACTTTATTCAAGAGTCTTAACTCTTCTATAAAACAACCTGATTCCTCATATAGGAACCTCCTATAGGAACCTCCACATTTTGTGAGCTCAGCTCGCAACGAGGTGTCCTCTTTCCTTCCTTCTGTAAAAGTGAGCAATCATCTTTCCCTCGCTGTTTTGCTTTTGGAATATCTAAGGCAATCCCAGCTCTGTCACCACTATTCTGAAGACCTTCAGTCTTCTAATTTTTTTTTTTTAGAAGAGCCAGGCCCTCAGTGGCTCTTCTCCTTTGTGTTCTCATCCACCCTGTGCACAGAAGATGTTTCACATTCTTCTTTCACAAAGGGCCATGGTAAGCTGGCTGTTATGGTGCTTACTCATCCGTGTTGATCTTTGGATTCTCCAAGATCAGAATCGCAGTTTCTTGGGTTCCTTAATGTGCCATCTTAACTTTTTTTCCTATAAAATTATATGGGTGAGAGAGACTTCATCCAAGAGTTAAGCTGCAGTTTTCCTACTAGCACTGTGATTCTGTTATAAAATGCTGCTTTCTAGTGAATTCAAAAAAGGTAATATATTCTATTCTTTTCTTTTTTTTGGCAACAGAAAAGGCAGAGATGGTATAAGATAACTAAAAGAAGTAAATAGTATTATTTATAATAAGGTATGCTTATGTTTGTGTGTATGTTTGTTCTGCTATTTGTGTTGAACAGCTGCTAAGTAAAACCATGCAACCGCTCTTAGGCACTTGATATCTTCCTTAAAATCACAAGGAAAAATATAGAGTCCTCTCACATGGAAAAATATAGAGTCTTCTCAGAAGAAAGAAGATAGCAGGCAGGACGCTCATGAAATTACTGAACAGTTTATCTTAGTCTGAGTGAAAATGAAGTGTATTGAAGATACTGCAAATATGACCCCTGGTAGAAAAGTTGAAGGAAATATTATTACCATACTTTGTGTGAGGGTGGAAAGGATGCTGGTACTGACCGCAAATGGAAAGACAAAAAATGCCAAGATATATTTAAAATAAATATTTTTTTTAAATAAGGTCCTGTAAGTCACAACTCTCAAAAAAATTTAAAGGATACATCTTAAAACTCTTGCAGGAATTGTTGTAAAAAGCAAACAATTTCATAACTACAGTGTGGGATGATGAAATGACTGTTTATGGAATGTGGTATCTTAGATAAGAAGAAGTAAACACAACTTTAATTTAAGATCATTATTTTGCATCTATATGTGACCATTAAAAGTGCACAGAATGATAGAAATTTTCCCAAGAAAATTCCAGCGGAGTTTGCTGAATAACGAAGTTCAGCTGACACATTTAAAAGGACTTTTAATTGATGTTGAAGTGCTCTGGCATTATAGATTTTACTATGCGTGATGTTCACAGATAGGTGTTTTTCAGACTATTTTTGGGATCCAAACAGGTGTTTTCACACTCTTTGGAACTCCCACAACATTTCCAGATCTGACTCAAATGTGGGTCTGAGATTTACTTCCTAGTCAAGAAAAGACAAAACCAAGAGCTTGTGAAAAATGGGTGCAGAAGAAATGGCATCAAGACAGCTCAGGCAAGGATAAATATTAGGAATGTTTTCATGTTTCAGTTTCTTTGTACTTTTTTTTTTTTTGAAACAGCAAAAAAATGCTTTTGTGAACAGTCTTGGCATATCACTAAACGCATTAATTTTAAACAAAAGAAAAAACCAGGCTTGTGTTCAAACTTGCTGTTTCATTTGCCTATTAAAGCTATCTTTTAGGAGTGGCTGGCGTGGAAGCAAACAGTTCTGGCATCTTTTCATCCAGTTTCTCCTGCTCTCTCCACCAGACAGCTGCCTCACATTATGTGCTGAGGAAGAAAAAGCAGTGTTTAGCCACTCACTGTTTAATGAAGGTCTGAGGCTCATTGTTTTCTCTGTTGGAGGCTGCCTCATAGAAGGGTCATGGTATTTAATTTGGAAAATACAGCTACAGGGTGTAGGTAATTAGTAACTAGGTCTGGATTGGTCCCCTGCTGAGAATGGTGAGCTGCATTACAAAATAAAGTATGGGATTTTTCCTTGATTTGTGGTCAAAAGAAGTTTACCAGTACTGCGGCTTAGAAGTACTTCATTTGTCTCCAGATGAACATATTGGAGAGGCTGCATCGTAGATTAAGTTGAAGAGTTTGGAGCCTTTTCTGGCAAAGGATGGCTTGGGAGATTATTTTTCCTAGGAAAGAAATGCAATTCATACCGGGTTTCTATAAACCCAGAAGTCAGTTAATTAGCAATCCCACAAGGCAAGTTGCCACGGAGATCAGCTGATTTAGTCATTCTCAGAGAAAGGCTTTGTCGCACATAAGTGTGAAATCCTGAGTGTGGAGGTGGAAATGCAAACATAGAGTGACAGTCTAGAGGTAAAAAGAGGAAAAAAAAAAAAAAAAAAAATTCCTGAAGCACAACTTACTTGTCTGCTATTCAGAGGGAAAATAAATGCTGACAGACTCTTCTAACATCTGGAGAAATGCACGTATAGTATACACATGTCCATTTGATTTCTTCCATGGTGGGAAAATACAGTTTAAGAAGCTGAAAGACCTGCCTCTTCCCTGGCCCAGGAGCAGTAAAGGCTGATGGCTGTTGCTTCCTACCACCCCAGTGGTCCACACCAAACTGCTGCCCCAATCAGAAAGGGAAAGCCTGGCTTCTTTAACCAGGAGTTGCCCACTCAGGGTCTGAGGTTGGCTTATTTTATTTCCCTGTGGTAAGTGGGAAACCTCACAGAAGGGTCACACTATTGATATAATGTAAAAGAATGGGGCAAAAGGACTGAAAAATTGAGAACATGGAAGACAGAGGAAATGTCTTGGTACTAAAAGCTAAAAAGGGGAGACAAAGTCCTCTGTCATAAACTGAAAACAACACAAAAAAAGGCAGTCAATAGGAAATAGAGTTTTTTCAGGGACAAATTTGTAAAGGATTACATTACTATCCTGAATCTTTCACAAGTCACTCGGCACAATTGTTCAATTTTTCGTGTGGAGTCTGAGAAATCTTTATGTCATGGTATCACCAGATCTTTTCAGAAGCATCTCTGGTGCTCTTTGTAACAGAAATCGGTATTTCACACACCTCTTTGAGTACTGAATTTATTACTGTTTCCCTGGGACTCAAAACAGACTGCCCAACATATGTGCTCCCACAGCCCTTCATAAAAGTGTTTGCAGTCCAATCTCATAGTTAAGAGAAAGGAGTGAAGAAGAAAAAGAAAGGAAGCAAAAGAGGACTTAAAACAGCTCGTCACTTGACAGGCTTATTATTTTGAGTTATAGATGGAAACAAACCCAAAATGTAATTTGTCTGTCTCCTCAGGAAGGGAAATAATTTTTTGAATTTTGAAGTTTTGACAGCAGGCAACAGTGAAGATGGCATGTCAGAGCAGTGATTTCCTCAGCTCAGGCTCCCTTGTGAAAGGCAGGATTTTATTTTTACCTATTTTCAATTTTTACTCCGTGCAGCCGAATTTCCCTTCCTTAAATTTTTTTCCCCTTCTGATTCCTTTTCTTCTCTATTTCTTCTGAGGTTCTTACATTTTTCCCAAGCATCAAGCTGAATTTCTTCAACTATGATGGAATGGTACAACTCTCAATTCTGGTAGCATCATATGCCTTGATGTTTGTTTGCAGTAGTATGTGGGCAGGTGATGGAGTTTTCAAGAGCAGGGCTTCCTTGCTTCTTTGTTCTTTTGAGTCCATTGGAGACTGTTTATTGGTAGAAGCAGCAGAATTGGAGTGAATGTAGCAAGCACTGCTGCCATCCCAGCAGAAGGATTGCAATTAATTAATTTTCCAAGCCTAAAGGTGACTTTGGCAGAAGCTGGGAAATGTAGGACTACTAAAATACATGGCACTGCAGGAAGCCATAACTTTATTAAACTGTTACTCATCAGAAAAAAAACCAACCCAATATTACTCACCGGAGCCCCGAGGACCAGTGGTCAGGATTTCCACGTTAGGGCAAGAACTGTGCCCTGCTCTTCTCTGGGGCTGAGAGGCTCAACCCCCTCAGCTGGTCCCTGTGGTAGGTAGGAGAGATGAGGCTAAACACTCACTGCATGCAAATGCAGGCATGCCTAGACACGTAAAGACATAGAAGGCACTGGACAGCAAAAAGCCTTTTGAATTTCGCTTCTGAAACCATTCCCGCTTTGGAGTCTCCTATTGGAGCTGGCAGCAGGCAGTGACAGGGTGGTCTAATCCTGCCATGCAGGTGGACACAAGCTGGTCCTGATGCTTACAGAAATGCCAGTTAAGTATAAAACCTTAAAAGGGGCAAAAAGAAGCTTTCACCTCCAGACCTCTCCAGCATACTTAACGCTCCATGCCAAAGTACAGCTTTCCATATCTGTTTTTATACCTTCACTGTTGTATAATGCCGAGCATTTCTCTCCAGGAGTGGCTGGTAAGTGCAGGCTTTGTAAAAACTATTTTGGGGACAAGTCAGATTGGACCAACATAGTATTGGAGAGCAGCACAGAAGTTTCACTGATTCTGACTGTCTTATTATGATGTTTTTTGCACTTCCTACGTCATTCACACAGGCAAAAAGTTATGACTGTGGCGAATGGAAACTGTTTCATGAAGGGGTAGGAAGGCAGATTTAAAAAATTGTCTTATAGTAATGGTTACATTTAAACCAACTTGCACACTCAAACCAACTACTTAAGCTTTACAGCAGTTGGAAAAAAAAAAAAAAAAGAAAAAAAGAATAACTACACTAGAAATTCTGCTGCACCAGGTGCCCGCTGAAGCTGAAATCCTCTGCTCTGGAGCCAGTGGGGGAGCTTCAACTGCGTCAGGCATAATGTTGCTTTATAACAAGAAATTGAAATATATTCTTAAATAAGAGAGGCTGTGACACAACCCACTTTGATGTCTTCAAAAATCAGGAAGCACTTGCTTTTTTCATGTCTAGCACCGCATTTGTATTTGCAAGAGCAGGTTTGCCTGGTTTATGGTTCAGCTATGTCAGATAAAAATTCCTCAATCTGTCCTCAGTGAACTTCAGTGGATCCATGCAGTATTCGGAAGTGGCATGACCGCAAAAAATCCAACGCACAGATTTCTACCAATGTAGCAAAAACGCCAAATGGCATGAAAAAAATATTCAAAGTTTAGCTTAATTTGTATCTTGAATGGACATCAACCAAAAGCACTGCTAAAATTTCTGATTTTTTTTTTTTTTCCCAAAGGTGTGGTGGTTCTTGCATAAAAATGCTATGAAACATTGCTTAGAGTACAGTTTGCACTGCACATAAAGGACATAAACATTCAGTACTCGGACTGAGAAGCTGGAATGCTGTAATTCTGAAGCTCAATTTTAAATAATGAACAGCGGCAGTAAAAACAAAGTTAAAAAAAAAAACAACACTGCTGGAAGCCTCACAGTGAAAGAAAGGCCTGTGTGATTCCAGCATCTGAGACTGGGTGTACCTGGATAAAAAGCTAGCTGGTTTCGTTAATTTGCAAGTGGAAAAGGGTATGTTTTAATTGTTCCTTTAAAAGGCTGCAAGCATCCTTTAATGAAAAGTAACTACAGCAAGGATTAGTAGAATTCAATTAGGCACAACAGGTGTTTCTTAGAGATTTTTAAACCACAGAACCCAACAGAACACAACATGGTCCTTCAGAGCACCCAGCAAATTACCTACTAATGAACGCTGTCAGGAAAGCTCAGCCAGCAGGAATACCCTGGAAGTACCAGCATTGACAAGGCTCTATCAGCAGGAAAATAAGGACAGGTGTAAATGTTAAGATTGATGGAGGTTAATGAAGGAGCCAGCAGCAATGGACCAGGTTGTCTTTTTCCCCAGGTAGCACCAGGGAATTCAATGCAATTCCTGGACAATATTCACTGGCAGCCTCGAGGGAGAATCTGAGCTGGACCTGAGTGCTGTTGTTCCCTGAAAAAAGCCTTGGGGATGGCAGTGATGAAGTCCTATTGCATCTTTCCCTAGGAGAGAATCACACCTATGATATTTATGTCTGTAAATGAAGTAAGAGCTGGGTTCTGGATTTGGAAACAATTTCTTCTCCGGGGCGGGGGGTGGACAGGAGTTAGAATGGAATGTTATCTTATGAAAACTCATAGTCTGCCACTTCTAATATTTTTTTCACCTAGAGGAAAGAAGAATGATGGAAAACCAACAACAGCAGATCAGAAAGGTTCTGGAAATTGTGTGACATCATATTTCCACTTATTATTTTCATACAATTTTTTATGGTATCTGTTGTTCTAAAATTTCAGATTCTGGATTTTTGCACCAAGATAAAGATCTATTTTTTTTTTTTAAAACAACTAATTTTTCAGTTTGCGAGAAAAAATCTTGGATATATCCATCTAAATGGTTCTCACACCAAAAGACCAGTACAAAGACTATAAAAAGTGTTTTAGAAAAATATCCTGATCTTTAAACTACTCTCAGGACTCCTTAATAGGCCTAAATAATTTCAATTTCTTGAGGCTGGCCATTGTGAGTATGCCTACCTAGAGGTAAAGAGAAGGACATGGTTTTAAGAGACAAAGTTAAATATATGAAATCTATTAAATATGTCAAATGTGCCCATGTCCCATATCTTCTGATTCTTACATAATATTAATCTTAAAGACAATGCTATGGCAGACCAAAAGTTTTGAGCCATATCTGATGATAAAAGAGTTATCAAAATGCTTTGACTTCTTTCTGCAGACATTTTGCTTTTCTCAGTAGCAAGCATTGAAACAGAAACTGTTAGATATCAAAACTGCAAACTACTCAAAATATTGTTTAAATGAATAACGGAAGTGTTCATACTGTCATATTTCACTGGATTCTGCAGTCCTTGGAGAAAATTGGGCAATAATCTGAAAGCCTTTTTGAGAGGATATCAACAGTTCTGTAGAGAAAGAAAATGACTATAAGCTTCAGAGTTCTGGATATTGAAATGACCCAGGTCATCGTATGGAGATGCTCTTTAACCATTAAACTTTGCTGTAAAGCACAGAGAATGGGATTTTTAAAAGAGCTTTTTGAGCTCATTGAAATCATCAGCAGACACCAATAGATTTCATGAGGACAAGGAGGGGAGTGCTGCCGAGTGGTTTTTAAAATCCAGCCTCCACTTGTTTGAAGTAAATAAGTGTTGATTAATCAACACTTAACAGATTGATGAGCTGCCAGCAGTTTTATTAAAGACCAGGTGACCCATTTCATTTCTATGTGGAAAAGTCAATGTGAAGCAAAAATTTTTCAAGTGAAACTGATGCCAAGTATGTCATACTTGTTTGCTGCTTGATTAAGAGTACACAGAGCAAGGGTTTTAACTCAAAAGAAAAGAAAGAATAAAAGGGTGACAAATGGATTGTAGTACAGAGATTAAATATTCGTACAGCTTTTTTATCCTGGTGGTGTTGAGCCACACTTAGAGCGTTCGAGAAAGACAACTGAAGTGACTTTATGTTCTGGATAATGGACTGACTGAATAACATTGTAAAGACCATTGAAGAATGTGAAGAGATTTTACTGCATAATGGACAGAAAAGGCATTCCTTCTGAAATAGCAACGAGCCTGGTCTTTGCAAATCTTTACAAACTCCACTAAACAGTGAGGAAAACTTTGCAAGGAAGGCATGAAGCTGTATGGGTTGTACTAGAAAGGCAACATAAGCAAGAGGAGAAATGGGAGAGTGCTTGAGAGCAAAGACAACTAATATGTCTCCATCTGCAGAAGCACCAAATCAGTTTAAGAATGTGAAATTAATGTGCTGAAGACAAGGAAAAAACCCAAAGTCCTTTGGCCCTTCAAGTTAGTTTGTGCTGCAAACAAAATCTTCTTTGCCAAACGTACTGATAACTACTGCAGAATCAAAACTAGATTTTTCTCTCTGATAGCAAATGCTAGTATTTCTTCAGGGAAGAAAAAGAAGATTAGGAAATGGTGAAACTTCCTGTTTGATATTTTCTATCAAAACAACACAGTTAAGACATTCACAAAACAGAACAATTCATGCTGTCATTTAATACTGCTCCTGCCACCTTCCTAGGGTTTCTTTGAAAATTATTCTTTTCTAGTAATTTCATCATTAATTTGCATGTTTGTTGCTGCCTTTCTCCAGAAAGGTGTAATTCAGGTGGCCATTGGAGACTGTATCTCTGCTGGTGCATCCGCAGCCACATGACTCGCAGGACATGTGGTACTGCTAGATCAGGGGTGTTTTCTAAGCCAGAGGCCAGAGGGAATGCCAAAGTGCCTTGAGGAAATGCAGCATCAAAAGCAAATGCAGATTCACCATCAAATAGTTTAAAATTTCATTTTATTTATTCTAGCGAAAATATCAGAAAGTTTGAGCAGCACCAACGGTAAAAACAGGTCTGACAGAAAACTCCTGACCAGCAATACTATCAAGACACTGGATGACTGAGAAATTTGAGGATACTAGATTGTTTTCCACCACTTGTAATTTAAATTTTTGTACAGGTTTGTAACAGCTGTGTCAGATTCATTTTCAGGTCCTCAATGGTGTACTGTGCTGCTTTCCAATCTGAGTCCACAAGTGTTCATTGGTTTAAATGGAGGTTGGTTTAAATGGAGGTTTAGATATGCTGTGTTGAAGCTTTGCAGTGAAAATGTAGAGGAATTTGGGTCTTATTTCCACTAAAATTTCTGGATTTCTTCCAAAGTACAAATTTCCCCAATTTAAGCTAGTGGTGCCCCAGTAGATGCATCATAAAAGCTCAGCTGTGTTACTCCACTATAGCTAGATTTACTCTAGCAATTACGTTGGCCCAACTCCTTTTTTTTATTAAACTCAAATGGAAAGGAAATAATTAGATCTGATAGCTATCATATAAGAGAGTATGCGGAGGGTGAAGTAATTAAACTGTAATTGTGGTAAATTATGTTTTTCATTAAAATTGTAAGTATGTTAAATGATTAGCTAAAATGTTTAGGTCTTTGAAGTCCATTCAGCTTTTTGATTCTGCAGACAGACCAGGGGGATTTACAATCTGTGAATGTCTGTTTGGATACTGCACTGTCTCATGTTTATCAATACCAAATTGTTTCCCAGCTTGTTTGATTTTATCAAGTATTGTTCATTATTGATAGTGCTACAAAATGTGTAAGATACTTTTTCCGAAGATGAAATGGAGCTGTTATGAGGCGCCCTGTAATCTAAAACCTATCTGTGTATTTACAAACAATCTGAGTAGCTCATTTACTCAGGGAGTAATTTTTAAAAAAATAAAGTTAACCCCTTTATTTTAACTGTCCTGCTTTCAGAACTATCTCCTGCAGAAGCGATACTGCGAAGAGGTGTTTTCTAGGGAAATATGTCTGTCTGCTTTGAGCGGAAGTGATGCTACACCTTCTGTGACTCTGCAAGCGAGCTGTGACTGTGCCCCAGCCATACTGGTCACTGTAGAAGATGCCTGAATATCCTGATTTGTTTTTGTCTGCTTTGGTTCCCAAACCTACTGAATTCACAGCATGTTCAGTTAACAGCCAAATAGCCCAGGGTCTGTGTTTTTAACACATCATGAATCTCCTAAAGGACATTAAATCACAGACCTCCATATCACTGGAAGTGCTTGTCTGTATCAGGTGAACATGTAGAAAGAAAAAAAAAACCAAACAACCCAACACTCCCCAGGGAGTTACATGAATCAGGTATTTTTTGTGTAATAATCAAAATCTTTCCTGATGGCAGTATAGGTTGCAAGGAAAATGCTGAGTATGTAAGAGCAAGTGTTCCACAGCTGCAAAACAACCAGGGAGCAGACTCTAACTGTAAGCCCTCCTGGTCCAGTCTGCTGTGGAGAGCTGCAAAGCCATGGCAGTGCATGGACCACGTGGAAAGAAAGATGGAAATGGTTTAGACAAGCATTAACCTTGGAAATGAAGTACAGATTATCTCTGTCTCAAGGAGGACCTTCCAAACAAATTGAGAACAGACATGTCTTAAGGGTAAGCTGAAAGCAGCCAAAAATTACTGCAGCTGCATGGCATGGACATCCATGTAGACATTGACCTTCATAACATCCTAGGGAGCTGTAAGAAGAGCTATTGCATGCACAGGTGCTGCTTAGGGGGGTCAACCCAAATGTACTTAAAGGTGAGGTGCAGGTTAAAGGAATGAAGAGGTTTTTTTTATTATTCAAAGTTTGTGGACTAGTTAAGGGGGTTGCATTTCTGTCGGAGATCCTGTGGTGTGGACTGCTTTACTGGAAACAGCCAGTCATATGCCTACTCCAGTTAGCCAGAAAAAAAATCAAGTAACTAATGGGGCGCTGAACAGAGGGTACTCTAACGGTACTTCTCTAGAGGTTCCTTATTTGATCTTTGAGCTACAGGCCCCATACCTTCTATATTCTTGCAGCAATACAGCTGCTTTATGCATCATGAACCAAACCACTGCCTGAGGAATGGCAAAACTTCCAGACTTGTCTTTTAGAGACTATGTCTCTAAAACCACAATTTCAATACTAATTTGGCTTTTCTAAGGTGGAAAAATTCATGGCATTGCAATCCTTTAAAAGTACCAGTCTTTGGGTCATAGAGAGCCTAGTTGTCCCCCAAAGCTTTTCGGAAAGTGAATTTCTTTCAGTGCAGCCTCCTAAAAGCTGAATAAAGATGCTTTGCAGAAAGCCAAGCAGCACAGTACCCTGTCAGACACAGAGTACCAAATTAGGCAGGCTATTGTTCTGGTCAGGAACGGTCATTCTGGGGGCCTGAGAATCAGAACTGATCTTGGCACAAAGCTTAACAAACACTGTAGATAACAGAAGAGGTGAGGTACCAGAAAGCACAGCTGAGGAAAACCCAAAGTAGGAATTTAGGTGAAATTTCACCTTCTTTTTGCTTAAAAAGGAGTACTGTGAAAAGAATACTGTGATGGTTAACGAGGTCCTGGATATAGGAGGAGACAACTGCAATGATTGGATGTGAAGGTAATAAAGATCACATTTCACATGTATGCAGCATTGCTGACTGAACTCATGAATCACGGAATTGTTAGAGTTGGAAGGGACCTCTAGAGATCATCTAGTCCAACTCCCCTGCTGACGCAGGAATGAACAAGAACTTATGAAGAGAAGAGGTGTAGCCAGGGATGACAGGGACAGCAGTGGAGGAATTTGGAGGTATAACAGAGAAAATGAGCAGAGGGAGATGATGGCAAAGACAGCCATCCGCCCAGCAAGAGGACTAGAAAGACGGATCCCTGACTGGATGAAGAGAAGGACCCCGGAGAGACGTGACTGTGAGCAGAATGAAGAGGAAGAGACTGGCTTACAGCAGGAAAAGAAAGTTGAAGAATAGTTTTCAGTGGAGAAGGAAGAGGAGAAGTAGAAAAAAATAAATAAAAAAAATTCACAGCAATGGTTAACCATTCCATGATAATATGATGAAAGGGTTAAGTGACAAGGCCCAAGGACAGAAAAAGCAATGTGCTGGAGAGTGCAAAAGATAACAGAGGTAGCATGGTCCGCCGGTAGATGGACAACTGGAAGAAAGGGACTGAAGAGTCTTATCAACAGTGGAAACTATAACAAAATCTGCATGAGACAAGCGACACTGTCATATTGCTGCTGGAATGACACAGGAATGACATGACCTGCCTGAATAAAGTTTTTGAAGAAGAGCAGATCTAGATCTTCAGTTAAAATTATCAAAACTGGCGAGAAAAAGAATCAAACCATGACAAATGCAGGCAGTTGGACTAGATGATCATTATAGGTCCTTTCCAACTGAACTGTTCCTTTCTATTCTATTCTATTCTATTCTAGTCTAGTCTAGTCTAGTCTAGTCTAGTCTAGTCTAAATGAAGGACTACTGCTATGAAGGAGTCACAGAGATCCTGAGTAACCTAGGAGGCGTTTATAAAATGAAGGAAGCTAATGCTGGATTCTGCCCAATTAATTGATCATTTAAGGTCAGCCTCTGGGATTACCTGAGTTAATGTTTGTATTAGTGAGTGTAAAGCAAAAAGTCAGCTGTGATCAGAGACTGAAGTTAATGATTCAGCTTATGTTTAGAAATATTTGTAATGGAAGATATTTATATACATGTATGAATAATAGTGACTACAACAACTATGGTGATAAGTGAATTAAAACTAGGGCTGATCCAAAATGGGAAAAGCTGTTGATAAAATGTAAGATCCAGTATCATTCAGGAAAAACTGAATGAGAGAAAAAAGTCTGCCCTGTCAAGAGAATATTTTTCAGGCAAAGATGACAGTTTACTTCAAGCTTTTAAAAGTTACATTTAATGAATTTGCACATATTAATTTATCTTAAAACTGTAGAATGTTATTCTCATTTTTAAACAAAACCAAAAGCATTAGATGATGATATTAACAATTCTCTTGACAATGTAGAAGTTTGAAGGGCAAATGAAAACATTTCCTAGCAGAACTGGGCCCAATTATGGCAGAGAGAGGTGAAAGAGTAGAAGTAGGACACAGGATGTCTGATATTTACGGTGACAGCCTTTGCCCTTTGGGCCTGGCATTGTTCTGCAGAAAGTTTACAGTTGTGTTTCTCCCAGTTTTTTAAACTCTATTATGCTGTGATCAAAGACTTTTCAAACTACTAGCCCTCCTAATTTGAAAGCCACCATAAATGGGAGGCAGAGAAATGGCAGTCTCACATTCTTATAGTTCCCCTTGTCATTGCTGTTCCTTGGTAAAAACAAAAATCTTTTATGATACATAGTTTTAAGCAGTTGAAATTAAATCAAGCTTATTAAATCAGTATCTCACTGTGTGTTAATTTAGTCATAAATGCATTCCTTTTGAAGAAGTGGTAATTTAAATATTAACAGGTATTATTTTATTGAGGTTTGCATAGAATATGTTTTCTAACACGTTTGTAAAGCAGCACTAAAGCTTAAAAAAAACCAGAAAATTGGAAGCATTGGGCAATGGAAAATTGGATTTTTTTAGATTTTCCCTGTACAGCAACTAGGATTTCATGCTTGGTCTGATGAATAATTCCATGACTTTTTAACACATTTTGGGGAGATTTGCCACTCTGGAGAGCCAGATATTGTGGAACAGGCGATCTTAAATTGATTTAAATGATTAGCTGAATCTTTTAAGTGGATTTAAAGAAACGCTAACACAAAATTTTCACATTTTTCAAATGGATGAAATGTTTAATAAGGTTGTGTGCTATTGTTTTCTCTCAATTTTAAAGTTTCATTTTTTTCTGTTTTTAGTTGACGTTTCAGTTTCAAAATAACCCAATGTTACTCATTCAAGAATGCTTATAATCTTGTACAAGCAACAGAAAGGATTTTTTCAGAATAATAGAGAAAGAATATTTGTTTTTATGTCAATGTCAGAATTCACTGACTTCAAGAGTGTTAGGATTTTACTGAATGAATCTACCTACCTATTTACTACATAGTTTGGTGTAGTCACTGAAAATTGTCACATTATTTTATTTTTTCCAAAAAGTGCTGTTTCATTAAGATGGAATTCATGGAATCATCTGAATGTCTTCCTTTTCTAAATGCAATTAGTTTTTATATTTCTACAGCTGTTAGATAAAAGTTTACTGATGAGCAATATTACAGTAGATATTCATTAGTTCTAGAGTAATTTTTATTAAATTGTGTGTTACTAATATTAGCATTATACGTTGCATTTCTAACTGCCAAAGCATTTTAAATAGGAAGATTGCTTTCCATATTCCAATTTTCTGAATGGAAAGACTCAGAGTCAGAAATGTGTCATGAATTCAAAATTCACAAAAAGTGATATGTGATATGCAGGACCAATGACTCTGAGTCCAAAACACTGTCAGGTCAAGACTACACACAAAATACACTTTTAACACATTTGAAAGTTCAAGGGATTTCATTACATAGTAGGGGAAGAACAAGATTTTATGTAGTGGTTGTCACTGAATGACACTTTTTATTCTTGGAATCCAGTCCTGCAGTCCTAAGTGGTGACGAAAGAGACTTTCTCTAGAAGTAACCCTATTAACTCCTTATCTGTGCTCTTCAAGTTGAGAAAGGATAATTAATTCAGGTGACTGGGATTACAAATATCCTGCACTGGAAACAGGAGTTTGGGGAAAACTTGCCCATAATCCTTAGTGGGTGTTTAATTAAATGACACTTCTCAAGGATGCTATACTAAAGTATGCCTTTAAATATTTGAAGCCAAATGTGTAAGAAAATTTCTGTTTTGTTTTGTTTTGTTTTTTCTTTTTTTCTTTTGAATGGGGAAAAACAAACCTAACAGCACCTTTGAGACACTTCAACTTCTGGACACAACATGAAGTTTTTTCCTATCACACCAGAGCATCCTTGCTGTCTTAAGAATGTGTGTTTCTTTCCTCAGTTGCTTTCACACAAGGGTTTACTGTCTTTGTGAGTAGCATGGGTCTACGACTTTTGGCAATCCCTTTCACTAGGCTTGAAAGTGGCCTTAATTGCCTCAAAATCAGGGCTTCAATGAGCATTTCATAATTGGAAACTATCTTCCCGAAAGGCTTAGGGAGGTGAGCAGAGAGGAAATACCAAAACTTACTATTCTCTCATGAGTGCATTTTGTTTCTCAAAACTGCAGGAATCAGGAGCTCTGTCTATGTAAACGATCATAGATAAACATCTCTCTTCTGCATGAATATTGCCATGCTGGTGTATGTGACAGAACAAATAAAATGTCCCCAAAGCTCTGAAGTGATTATTTACAACACTCATTTAACAATAAGCTAATTCTTAAGACAAGTGTAGTGAATGTAGTGAGCAGCTGGTGCTTACAATATTTACCGAAGAACTACAGAATAACATGTTCTGTCAAGAGCAATCTGATATATATACATACACAGAGAGGGGTTCATTTATGTGTCAGGTTACAAGACAGATAACCACCCGGAGAGCACTGCTCACCTATCAGTCAGCTTAAAGCTGTCAGTGAATAAACTCTTTGTGGTGGAAATTTAAAAAGATGGCTGTGGAAGAGCCCTGGATTATTAAGGGCTTGGAACCTAAACAGATCTCATTAAATCAGGAGCTTTAATAAATTAAACAAGCAAAATACGTAGGAAGCAGTCTGCTCAGCTCTCTGAGGTGCTATGAGCAGTGGCTTGACGTGCTTTTCAGACCTAATGCTGTAAATCAGACAGCTGAAAAGACTCCCCTTCCAGACATGCAGGGTGGCCTGACACCTTGCCCTCATCCGCTGGTGGTTGTGAGCCATGTACCCGGCAGCCTGGTTAATGCAGGGTGCCATGACCGTGTCAGGGGGCAAGGTTGAGTCCTTGGGCAGGCAAGGTTGAGCATCGTCTTCTCTTCCCTTGCACTGGAAGAGTCTTTGTAAAGACCTGTTTCTATCCATGTAGTTATGTCAGCTGTAGAAAAATTATTGCCTAGATTCACCTCCACAAAACTGGCTGACCAAATTACAGTTAATCGGCTCCCCAAATTGGCTGTCAGCCTTTCACTGCCTACCAACTCCACAAGCCTGAGGACTGATTCCCATATGTGCGAAAGGCTGGTAGGTAGAAGGCTTGGACTTTTAGGCTTTTAAGATGTTATCTTCCTTTTAGCATGGCCTGGGAGGCTAGGAAATGTCTGTTCTGCAAGACACAATCAGACCATTTTAGTCTCCCCAACAACCTTAATGCTGTTTTCCAATGTCTGCACAATACCTTATTCTTTCTTCACAGTGGTTACAACTCCCTCTTGCAAGGAAACCATGGGTGTGCAGTCACTTTCCTTGCTTCTGCCAACCCCTATATACCACATGGCCCAGGAAACAAGGTGGTCACTAAGAAGAGACAGAGGAGAGCATAAATTCAGAGCAAAAGCCGAGATATAGATATAACTGCCCAGATGCTGCATCAAAACTTCCAGAGCTGGCAGACCAACTCCTCCTATCTCCAGCTCAACTCTGTGTATCTGGCACTGGAGAGGGCAGGTGTTTCAGTACTTGCCAGTCTAGCACTGAACAACAGAGCTGCAACACGACTTTAAAGTCGAATATCACACCCTGATGCTGCCACAGGGAAACCTGTCTAAAGCAGTGCTCTGTTGGGCAATAGCCTGAGGTGGAGACAGGCATAAAAGCAGGACTCCATGGATCTCAAGACAGCAGAGGTGTCCAGCTCCAAATATATTCTTCTGTTGTGTGTAGATCAGAGAAGGGGCCTAGGAAGCCCACCAAAAGCCAGCAACATGAAGTAGCAAGGAATTTAGCACTTTCTGAATAGGGGAAGTGGAACTGCTTACTGGGCAAAGCAAGGTCATCATGGAAGTATTTCTGCTGCTTACTGGCAAAGCTCTTGAGCCAGTACTGCACATTTCTTTATGGAAATATAACTTTTTTGGTCAGGAGGAAACATTGCTGCTTAGCGTCAAGGTAAACTCTGTCCCACCATCTGTCTCCCACACACTTACACACTTTGCATTATCTCAACCTATTTCATAATTTGTGGTCAGTGATGTCCTAATTTGTTTACAAAATGCTTCTGTTATTCCAACTGAGCCCAAATTTCTAGTTACTTCTCGAGGTTGAGATGGAAAGCCAAGGGCACATAAAAGAAACCCGTACGCACCTATGTGAGATGTGCTTCAATTTAAGGAGCCAGAATCCTCCCTGACTACTGGGAGCAGAAGGTCTGGAATGACCTACCCTGCTGGTCCCCCTTCCCCACAGTCAAGAATGAAGGACCTGGGTAAATCCAGACAAGGCACGGTAAACACAACAAACTGGAGGAAAGATCTAACAATTAGGGTCAGTTAGCTGTTGAAGAATTTAGGTCACACTTCTTGTCCAGGGGTTAGAAACTCGACTATGCTTTCATATTCTTTATTGTTACTGGGCTTACAGGCTCTGGGTTAGATGCAACTTCTACCCGAAAAGGGACTGTGTGCTTTTATGCATTTGTGTTAGGGATATCCCCTTCCCACTCGCACTCATAGGTGTCATGGGGCAGGAAACTTCAAATAAGCCAGGATATACACTGCCTTGTTCTTGCACAGCTGGGTCCTTGCATCTTGTACATGAGGCAGAAGAGTCAGAGCAAAACTGACATTACACTGGACTGATTGTTCATGCTGGGACATGTAAACAAGAGACCAGTGCTAATAGAGGGGGTAATACTCTGCTAATCTACCCTCCATTTATGTTTCCTGCCAAAATACTGCTTCAAATAAACCCACCCTGTTCTGAATAGAATGGTTTGGAAACACAGAGTGGTTTGATTTCGGGTTAAATACCATCTAGGCAGTTTCTCACTAGGCACTAATGCTCTCAGTTCCTATAACCGAAGCTCTGTGGAATGAGAAAGATGTTCTCAGTGAACAATCTTCAGCTTCATTTCTCATCTAGAGCCAAGCTGGAGTGACTGAAAGCCTCATTTTCTGGTACAGATGTCTTCAATCCCTAGTGACCAATTCTGACTTTAAGTAAATCAAAAGGCATATTAGTAGGTTAAGTAAAAGCAGAACTCTCTCTACAGCCTGTGGTATAATATCACAAATGATGCCATTTTAAAGAATTAAATATTCTTTATTCTTTAACTGACAGTAAAATCTTCCTTATCTGTCTTAATAGAAGACAGTTAAAACAACTGCATCCTGTTGCAGAAAATAACACGCTTAGACAGAAAAAATGGCATAATTTACCGATTCTTTAATAGTATTTAACACTTTAAAACTATATAACACTGCTGTGGCTGAAGCAGCTTTGCTGGGAAGGACCTGAGGATTCTGGTGGGCAACCAGTTGATCATGAGCCTGCAATATATCCTCATGACAAAGGTGGCTAACAGCATCCTGGGCACCAGGAGGGAGATTATTTCTAGCAGGTCAAAGGAGGTGATCCTTCCCCTCCAGTCAGCACTGGTGAGACGCATCGGAAGTGCTGGGTCCAGTTCTGGACTCCCCAGTACAAGGGAGACAAGAATATACAAGAGTCAGTCTAGTGAAAGGCCGCGAATGTAATGAAGGGCTTGAAGCATCTGACATACAAGGAGACACTGAAAGAATTGGGACTGTTCAGCCTGGAGAAGAGAAGGCTCAGGGGGGGTCTTACCAATTTGTATAAATACCTGATGTGGGGAGTAAATAAGATGGAGCCAGGCTCTTCTCAGTGGTATCCAGTAATGGGACAAGAGGCAATGGGCAGAAATTGAAACACAGGAGGTTCTGTCTAAACACAGTGAAACATATTTTTACTGTGAGGGTGGTTGAACATTGAATCAAGTTGCCCAGAAAGGTCGTGGATTCTCCATCCATGGACAGATTCAAAACCCAACTGGACATGGTCCTATGCAACCTGCTCTAGCTGAACCTGCTTAAGCTGAGGGAGTGAACTAGCTGGTCTCAAGATGTCCCTTCCGATCACAATGATTCTGTGATTCTACGATTTCTGTGATTTCTTTTGTAGGGGAGATATTTTTTTTCTTTTTAGAAAGAGATGTGGAGATATCTAGGTATGTCCAGGATCCAAATAAATATCACAGAACTTTTCTGATTAACTCAGGAAGAATATAACAATGTTACCATTAACTGCTAAAAACCTTTACTGGCTATTTTTTTTTTTTAAGTATTGGTTATTATTTTCCTTAAATGCTTGGGAAGGTACACTGCTGGAAACTATGTCTCATGTCTGGGCTTGGACAGGTTGTTAAGCAACTTTAACGTAACAGTCCTGTGAAAACCATCCTTTTGGAGTGAGGGAGAACATTTCAGGAAAGGAAAGTTCAGCACAGGGACGTTACTTTTAGAAGTCCCATATCCTTTAGTCTCCTAAGGCCACCTGAAGGATTTAGAGCCCAACACTCCAGCTAGCAGCATGCACTGGAAAGGAAGCAGGCTACTTAAAAAAAATGGAGGTGGAAGGATGAGAGTCATGCCTCTAGTATCTGATTTTCTCAGACCCTTCTCTTAACAAGACGCATACCAATGCCATTTAGATATGCCTTTATTCTGAAAAGCACTGTCACTTTTCTTCTTGATGTTTCTGTACCCTGTAGCATACATCAGTCAAATTTAGTTTCTCTTGATTAACTCACGAACATGTTAATAGAGCCTTCTCCTGCTAACATCAGTAAGAGCTTTATTTTAGAGAGCGTTGAAACATGTGCACATTTATTGGGAAGATGAGATATAGACTAGGTAGAATGGTTTATACCCAGTGATACAGTGCAACATTTCAGCCTGATATGAACAAACTGACAAATGCTGCAATAGGCCACACACACAATCGGGAAGGCCTTCAAAACTTTGATCATGGACATTTTTCTTGACCTCCAGTCATACCACTCTAACTTGCTTATAAATCATGAGGGCTGAAAAAAAGAACTTGCTAGATTACTTGTGAACATCAGGCATATTATTTAGTAACTAGCGTAATCAGGCAACCAGGGTCTAAACATCTTCAATCATAAGTCCATGGGCCCTGATGGGGTGCACACATGAGTGCTGACAAAGCTGGCAATTGTTATTGCTAGACCACTCTCCATCATCTTTGGAAGGTCATGGGGAACAGCAGAGGTGCCTGAGGACTGGAAGAAGGTCAACATCGCTCCAATCTTCAAAAAGGGCAAGAAGGAGGACATAGGGAACTACAGACCGGTTAGTCTCACCTCTGTTCCTGGAAAGGTAATGGAGCGACTTATTCTGGATGTCATCTCCAAACACGATGAAGAACAGGAAGTTATTGGAAGTGGTCAACACGGATTTACCAAGGGTAAATCATGCCTGACCAATCTGATAGCCTTCTACGATGTTTTAACTGGTTGGCTGGATGAGGGGAGAGCAGTAGATATCATCTACCTTGACTTCAGCAAGGCTTTTGACACTGTCTCCCATAACATCCTCATTAGGAAGCTGAGGAAGTGTGGGCTAGA
>VYXH01001022.1:386651-425688 GCA_013397275.1 Burhinus bistriatus | reverse complement strand
AAAAAAAAAAGAAAAAGAAGCCATTAGCTAAGTAGAGAATTATTTTATTGCTGTGGTGGGTTAACCCTGGCTGGATGCCAGGTGCCCACCAAAGCCACTTTATCACTTGCCTCCTCAGCTGGACAGAGGAGAGAATATATAACGAGAGGCTCGTGGGTCGAGATAAGGACAGGGAGATCATTCAGCAAAGGCTGGGACTGTTTAGCCTGAAGAAGAGAAGGCTGAGGGGAGACCTTATTCTTGCTTAGAAGTATCTACAGGGTGGGTTGAAGGAGGATGGAGGCAGACTCTTTTCAGTGGTTCCCAGGGACAGGACGAGGGACAACGGGCACAAGTTGGAACATAGGAAGTTCCATTCAAACATAAGGAAAAACTTCTTTACGGTGAGGGGGACCGAGCACTGGAACAGGCTGCCCAGGGAGGTTGTGGAGTCCCCTTCTCTGGAGATTTTCACAACCCGCCTGGATGCAGTCCTGAGTAATGTGCTCTAGGCATTCCTGCGTCAGCAGGGGAGTTGGACTAGATGATCTCTGGAGGTCCCTTCCAACTCTGAAAATTCCATGATTTCGTAATTCTGTGATACTGTCACAGGCAAAACAGACTCAACTTGGGGAAAAATTAATTTAATTTATTACCAGTCAAATCAGAGGAGGATAATGAGAAACAAACCCAAATCTTAAAAAGACTTTCCCCCCACCCCTCCCTTCTTCCAGGGCTCAATTTCACTCCCAAATTCTCTATGTCCTCCCTCTGAACAGCACCGGGCGATGGGGAATGGGGGTTGCGGTCAGTTCATCACACATTGTTTCTGCTGCTCCTTCCTCCTCATGGGGAGGACTCCTCACACTCTCCTCCTGCTCCAGCTTGGGATCCCTCCCATGAGAGACAGTCCTCCACAAACTTCTCCATCGTGGGTCCTTCCCACAGGCTATAGTTCTTCACAAACTGCTCCAGTGTGGGTCTTTTCCATGTGACCTTTCCACAGGGTGTGGTTCTTCAGGAACAGAATGCTCCAGCACGGGTACCCCTGGGACCATGAGGTCACAAGTCCTGCCAGCAAACCTGCTCCAGTGTAGGCTCCTCTCCATGGAGCCACAGCTCCTGCCAGGAGCCTGTTCCTGCATGGTCTTCCCTTGAGGCCACAGCCTTCACCATGGCACATCCACCTTCTCTGATGTGGTGTCCTCCACGGGCTGCAGGTTGCTATCTGCTCTACTGTTAACCTCCATGTGCTGTGGGGAACAGCCTGCCTCACCATGGTCTTCACCACAGGCTGCAGGGGAATCTCTGCTCCCGTGCCTGGAGCACCTCCTCCCTCTCCTTCTTCACTGATCTTGGTGTCTTTGGAGTTGTTTTTCTCATATTCTGACTCCTCTCTCCAGCTGCAGTTTTCTCCTTTCTTTTTCCCCCTCTTCTTAAATATATTATCACAGAGGCGCTACCACCATTGCTGATGGGCTCGGCCTTGGCCAGCAGCGAGTCCATCTTGGGGTTGGCTGGCATTGGCTCCATCTGACATGGAGGAAGCTTCTGGCATCTTCTCATAGAAGCCACCCGTGCAGCCCACCTGCTACCAAAACCTTAAAAGACATGCACAGTCTTCTGAGGAGGAATTAAGATGACTTAGTAATAACAATACAAACATTTCAAGTTGGAGGCCTGTAACCAGTGGTGTCCTCCAGGGGTCAATACTCGACCTGATCTTGTTCAACATAGTCATCAATGACCTGGATGAGGGGACAGAGTGTATCCTCAGCAAGTTCGCTGATGATACCAAACTGGGAGGGGTGGCTGACACTCCAGAGGGCCGCGCTGCCATCCAGCGTGACCTGGACAGGCTGGAGTGCTGGGCAGAGAAGAACCTAATGAGGTTCAACAAGAGCAAGTGTAGGGTCCTGCACCTGGGGAGGAAGAATGCTAGGCACCAATATAGGCTAGGGGTGGACCTGCTGGAAAGCAGTTCTGAGGAGAAGGATCTGGGGGTCCTGGTAGATAGTAAATTACCCATGAGCCAGCAATGTGCCCTTGTCACCAGGAAGGCCAATGGAATCCTGGGCTGCATAGGGAAGAGTGTGGCCAGTAGGTGGAGGGAGGTCCTTCTCCCCCTCTACTTGGCACTGGTGAGGCCAACTGGAATCCTGTGTCCAGTTCTGGGCTCCCCAGCTCAAGCGGGACAGGGAAGTACTGGAGAGAGTCCAGCGCAGGGCAACAAAGATGATTGGGGGATTGGAGCACCTCCCTGATGAGGAAAGGCTGAGAGAGCTGGGACTCTTTAGCCTGAGGAAGAGAAGGCTGAGGAGAGACCTTATTCTTGCTTAGAAGTATCTAAAGGGTGGGTTGAAGGAGGATGGAAGCAGACTCTTTTCAGTGGTTCCCAGGGACAGGGCGAGGGGCAACGGGCACAAGCTGGAACATAGGAAGTTCCATTCAAACATAAGGAAAAACTTCTTTACGGTGAGGGGGACCGAGCACTGGAACAGGCTGCCCAGGGAGGTTGTGGAGTCCCCTTCTCTGGAGATTTTCACGACCCGTCTGGATGCAGTCCTGAGTAATGTGCTCTAGGCATTCCTGCATCAGCAGGGGAGTTGGACTAGATGATCTCTAGAGGTCCCTTCCAACTCTAAAAATTCCGTGATTTCTAGGTTATTTTAGGATTTCCCATAACAGTGCTGTAAACTGAATCTAGCCCCATGGAAGAGCTGTTCAGCTGGCTGTTTTGTGGCAGCAAGGCCTGGGATCTGGTCAGCATCTCAGACAGATCCTGTTGAAACAGCCAAGAGCAGCTCCACATCCTATATGGATCCAGAGCTCTAACCTGGATGGAGCGACCTCTGTCAAGCAAGTGTGGTTATGTGAAGATGAAAGTACCACCTGAGTTCTCCTTTTTTTGCAAAGACAGAATGTTTTTTCTTGAAAAAACAGCAAATTACTCAGTAGTAAAGTAATTCAGTGAGATGTGTAGTACTGAGATTCACAGATGGTACAAAATGACAGGTAAAGGTATTACCACTCTTCTGTAATTTATTTTTGTGTTTGCAACTCTAGTTTTTCCTCTCCGTATTTGAGAACTTGGAGAACACAAACAATGAATATTAAAAGCTTAAGATGAGACACTAGGATATTATTTCCTCCAAGCTTCTTAAAATTTAATTTCCAAGTTAAAATCAGATTTATTGTTTTGAAGTGAAGGTGAGATGTTTAAAATTTTCTATATGAAATCTGCAGGCATTGCTTTCATGTATCCTAAATGGCTCATAAGAACTTCTCAGAATATTCTTTCCTTCTGTTTAAAGTACATCCAGACAAACCGTTCCTAATAGTTTTGCAGTGTTTTCTTGTTTGCTACTGATGTCTTTGCTTTGGACACTGGACTGAGAACAATGACAAAGCCTTCTTTCAAGTAATACCATCGGATTTCTCAGTCCTACAAGTACCTGTTTCTTTAGGACTAAGAAAAAACACAAAAGAAGAAGTGGCAAAAATAGAGTCCTCAAGACACAACAAGATGCAGCTGTCTCCTTTAACATGTGGCATCAGTAGTATTACTGATTACATGGCCACTTTCTCTGAACAGAGTCCAGTTTTAAAAATCCGAAGATGCAACATCCTTAACATAGAAATACATGTATCTTTCCCTTTATATTGGAAAAGATTAATTTTTGATGTTGATTCTGGATCTATTATAACTTGCATTCAATTGTCAATAAAAGCTGTGGCAGTGGTGGTTAAAATGTTACATGTATTTCTACTATGAAAATTGGATCCATATTTGTATATGACGTGTCATGTGTGGCAGCCGTTAGCAAATGGTTACTTTCTACATTGTGGTCATTGCACTTATTCCTAAACTACTCACTTTGGCCTACAAACAGGATATTTGCAAATAAATACTTGAAGACTGCATAAGGTAAATAAGCAGACACATGATTAACAGGTGATCTTTTGCTAGTATCAAACAAACAGTATGAGAACAAAACGTACATTGTAATGCACTCAAGTAACAGCATATGAAATATAGAGTATAAAAACTGGGAAAGAATTACCGACCAGTGAAAGCATATGAGCATGTTTTCTGTATAAAAAAAAAATGTGCAAAATAGCAGATAGCTGCAGAATTAAAGGAAGTCACATTAAACAGGCCACTGTGTTTTTCCTTTTAAAGACAGACTTCCTTTAAAAAGCCCTTTTCCATTCCAGCAAAAAAAGCTGTACAATATATCAAGCAATAAGACATGCATATCATGACTCAAGGCTCCAGCAGCCAGCCTGTCCTGCAGTTCACGTTGCTCTAATGACAGGTGGTTGACCTCCAATAAAGTGTGTGTGGCTCAATACTTCGGGTTGAACCCAAGCAACAAAACATGTAACATTTTGCTGGAGGGTTGATAATTGCAATATGTCAATTTTTTCATAGCTGGAGCTGCAGATAACTTGTGGAACCATGAAAATAAACAGATATTGCCCATATAAGTTCATTGTAACTACAAGTTTTAGGTGGCCAGTTGGTTAAAGGTGATTACGTCATTCAGCAAGTAGTGCAAGACTGCACTAAATTTCTGTAGCTACTGTTTGACAGCAGAGCTCTAGAAAAGACAGCTCATCGGCCTTACGATGCAACCATGTATTTAAACCTTTTGGTTTTGAGAAGAAATCGAGACAAGCAGGTCTTTCACCAACTAGCTTTTAAAACTACTCTTTGTTTTCTTTTGAAGTAAGTATTCTATTTGTCTTGCAAACGTATCTTTGCTAAATGAGAATCTTTCTCAAATTGACCAAAAAAAAAAAATATTAAAGGGGAGCACAATAGTGTCAAAGACTGAAAATCAGTACTCATTTTTTGAGTCTGTGAGCAACAGGAAAGAGTCAGGGGAGCAACATTGCCTATGATCTTCAGATTACTACATCAAGTCGAGACACTAAGGTTTCAATCTCAAAATTGACAGACCGGCTGCAACTGTAACAAGATTTATAGTGGAAGGGTTGTTCTGTTGTTGTTTTTTGGTGGTGTAGTTTCTGAATACCGTGGTTGTATGGCTAGAAATCTGCTTGATTTGTTTTTTTCCTTGAGGTCTTGCTTAGCCAGAATTAAGAGGGAAAGAGCTAAAATGCAGAAAACAAAGCAATCTTTTGGTGGTACAAATGTTAGCAGTTCAACAGAGTACTTCCATCTTTTCCTCCTTGCAGCATGTTGTCGAGGCTTGGAAGATATACAGGTGCATCATTCCTAAAAACTTGGCTACTGACAGGGGCACTTTTCCCTGTTATTTTTCAATGGATTAGTAGAAGTAGTATGCACTTAAAACAAGCTGCTTCTGAAAGCATCCATTTATTGATTAAAATAAGGAGAGAATGAAAATCATGCATTCTGTAACATGAGGAATCATTTGGTATTGCTTAAAAAGAACTAATCTAGATGTTCCCAGCTTGTAGCTATCATATTAATACCTCAGGCTGAATAGTTTATTAAAAAAAGTATATATGAGTAAGAATACAATGCAGGTTACACCCCTGAACACTTTAAGTCACAATGACTCAATGCTTGCAGAGAGGCAGGAGTATGATGACTATGTACTCATGGTGGGTATTACATACATAAAAAGATTCCACAGAAGATGAACACTATTTGGCACATTTGTATTATGAAGATGTCTTTAGTTACTCTAAACCACACAGATTTTCCTCATCTTAATCCTCTCTCACTGCACAGACTTCACTCTGTTTAATAAAAAATTGAAAACATTGAGCTCTGGGCATCTGAAAATTGTGTCTTAAAGGATATAAGCTGTGCCACTGTAGCTGTCAGATGTTTCCAGGTCCATTTGTAACTGTTCCACTAGGGTTTCTGTGGAGAGATTGAAGCAAGTGATTTAGAAGCCTAATAAAAATGCAGTCTTCAAAAAACCCCTCTTCTGCTGTTCCTAATTATGGAGTTTCCCAAGCTTTGTGACCTTCTCAGTATTTGACTTCTTAATGCCTGAGCTCCTTCGTTTCACACCTGCACATGTGTCCTGGTTTGAGGTAAAACAGGACCAATTTTGTTCAGTAACTTTACTTTTTAGCTAGGCCTCTTCTAACTGCTGAAATTAACAGCGTGTTGTGCAGAAAACTGTTCACTCTCAGGGTGATAAGACCCGTGTTTATAGCTGATGCCGAGGAACGGTATGCAGAGAGGCTCTTGCTTATACTTATTGCTATAACACCCAAGGCTAGCCAACTTTGTTACTTGCCCCGTTGGAGGGTCGGAAGCGGAAAAGTGTAGAGGGGTCACACCTGCAGGGAGGAGCGGACAGGACAGGTGACCCAAGCCTGACCAACAGGGTATTCCATCCCATCTGCCTCATGCTCAGTATAAAAGCTGAGGGATCGAAGGGTCAGCTCTTTTTCTTCAATGGCCAACGTCCGAGGAGGACTCTGTCTCTGCGTCTGCCTTTGATCCCAATCCTGAATCCAGATCCGGAATCCAGTTCCTGTCCGTCACTGAGTCCAGTCTGGGACTTCCCCAGCACCTGCTGGTGACGTGATTGTCATCCTGGGAGCTTGATACGGTTTTGTATATATTTCATTATTTTCTTTTTATTATTTTATTATTAATATTTCATTAAAGTAGTTTAGTTCCTTCTAAACTCTTAAGTCTCTCTTTCTCTCTCTCTCTTGCCTCCCTTCGGGAGCAGAGCAAGAGGGAGCGAGCATCTGTCATTCCACCGGATTGGGCCAATCTGGCCCAAACCACGACAACATGCACAAATTATTATATAAATTTTGAACAACTTCAAATCAGCTTTACACTTTAGCTGGCTGTGGATCCAAGGGAGTAGGTGCTCTTTCCCTGAAGGCGGTAGATGTGCAGGCTTCCTCATGTATGTCTCCCAGAGCAAGCCTTGCAGCAGTCACCATGGCAGTCACGGTGTCCTGTGAAACAGTGTTCCTGCTGCCTTTGTCACTCTTTAATGCGACAGCTCAATGGGAAACCTTATGTCTGCACGACAGGGATTCACAGCTGTGCTTGACTCCCTTTCGGGGAATGCCCTCACCCCCTCCTGGGCTCTCTGCACTAGACCCCTCCCTGTCCATCATGCTCTCTACCTCCTTTCCATCACCAAGTTTGGCCCAGAAGAAATCAGATTTCATACTAGAAACAGGAATGGGACAAAGTTATAGTTAGTGCTTTCACTAACTGAGGAGGAGAGCAGATCTGTGAAGTCTTAGCAGAAGCAGCTGTCTCTGCAAGCACCGAATAGCACATTAAGGTCCTGAAGCAGAGCAGGATTTAAGACACAATGGTGTGTTCAGCATTTCCCCCTTGGTTAACTGGGATTCTACCGTGCCTTCTAACGAAGCTGTGCTTTCTGTTGTGTATGCCTTGCTAGGCACAGGGAGAGCATAGGCAGCCTGCTTGGATGTTGTGATGCCAGCATTTGAACGTAATATTGTAGCCAAAGACAGCAACAGCAAAAATGCCGTTGTTTATCTGAGCCTAGCTTTGACCATGAACAGTACTAGTAATGATAAAAATAAGACCAAGGTAGTGTCTGTTTTGGTTTGGTTTGGTTTTTTTTGTGGTTTTGCTTGTTGTTGTTGGTGGGTTTGTTTTTGTTTTTGTTTTTTTTTCCTTTTAGAACAGTGTTTTACTCATTATTTACCTAAGATCCAGCCACGAGTGACAGACCCATTCTCTAACAGATGGCAATACATAGCGTTAGAGAGAAATATGTGGAACGGGGATATTGTCATGAGTATTTTAAAGAGATATTTACATTGCAGTGTTAAAGTTCATGTTTCACATTAAGACATTCTCAGAATATTATCTTCTGCTACTAGAAAGAATAACATAGCCTCCCTTGCAAAGAGGCTCTTTGATGTAATCTAAGACAACAGGAGACGGAGCATAGGAGTTTTTACCTACTACTCGGATGTCCGGAAGTACAATATAAGGATCACAGAAATTAGCTATAGAAGGAGTACTGATCACTGCCACCACATAACTTAAATGCTTGCTTTGTTCTTCCTGAGTCCTCCATAGGTTCCTTATATTAGTAACCTCCAGTGCTGTAACACTAGCATACAGCTGTCCTAAAATTAATTAATGTACTGGTTCCAGTGTGTCTAACGTACAGAAACTGTCCTTTATTTTATGACAGAGCATTTAAACTTTACATCCAGTCTCTGTAGCAAAACAAATTGTTTCTGCATGAGATTCCTCTTCAAAATTGGGTGTCATGCTGAAATATCAATAGAGTAATAAGTATGACCTTTGTAGCATATCAACATTTATTTCATGAAAAAACCCACCCAGCAGCAGATGGCATTTGGATATAAACAGATTTTGAAGTAAAATGCTTTTGCTTACTCTGATGTACTTAATATATGTAAAGTAATTTTCTTGAGGCAGGACAGTATGGTTCGGAACAACTTGATATTTCAGAAATTTCCAAGTGATAAGCCTCAAATAGTTCCCTCATGAATAAGAGGCAGGAACTTCACAGAAACCTTGCAGACATCCTGAGCCACACGATGCAAGGAAGGAGGGACGCTTGGAGGTTTGAACAAGTGATGGCTGGATACTCCCAAGATGGGGAAAGCTGGAAATTTGTGACTTTTGACAGCAGGAGCAATACTTCTTCTCTGCCCTCAAATTTGAATTTGTAGTATTAGCAAAGTGTCCTAATAGACAGTGGAGAGGATCAAGCTCCATTAAATTCCAGGAACCAGCTGGGCCTGAACTGAAAGTCAGCTCCAGGAGGAAGTGGTTGGTGATGCATGCAGGAAGACACCATCAGCTGAGCAAGCATGTTGTCACTGGAGGTTTGATGCTTTCTGCAGGACAGGATCTGAGATGCTGCAGAGACTGCCAAGGCTTGTCCAGCCCTTGATCTCATGTTGCTCATCAACGTAGGCACCAATGACACTACCAAGGAGCATATGGAGCAAATCAAGAGTGCCTACAGAGAGCTCTGGGGGGAAAAATGAGATGCAGGGACTCAGCTGATGTCCTCCTTAATTCTTCAGGTCAAGGGAAAAGGCTCAAGCGGGAGTGAATGTACCTTGCAAATCAATAGCTGACAGAATGGTTAGTGTTGCAGGCAGTGCCTTGGCTTTTATGACCACAACATCTCTTTTTTTTTATTCAGGTGACTCGTAGGTGGGATCCTATGGAGTGCAGCTCTGAAGCTTTTATGCTTAGGAACAGGGTTCAAAGAGGAGAGGATTTTGATTTCACCAAGGATAAGCCATGCTGACCAATGTCACTGCCTTCTATCATACAATGACTGGACCTGTGGATGAGAGAAGGGCAGTGAATGTCATTTACCTCCATGTTAACAAGGCTTTTGACACCATCTCCCATGATATTCTCATAACAAGTTAGGATGTTATGGTCTGGATGGGTGGACAACTAGATTGGTTAAAAAAAAAAAAAAAAAATTGGATGGTCGAGCTTACAGAGTAGTGGATAATGGATAATACTTTACCTAGATGGCTGTGGCAAGTAGAGTGACATGGGGGATTATCCTGGGATGTGTCTCATTTAAAACCTTTGGGTATTTTCAAGATCTGATCAGATAAAGCCCTGAGCAACCTAGTCTGAATTCATGGTCAATCATGTCTTTTGAGCAGGAGGTGGGAGTATGTATTTCCTGAGGTTCCTTCCAGCTTGTATGGATCTTTTTTTTGACACTGTCCCACATGACATCCTTGTCTCTAAATTGGAGAGACATGGATTTGATGGATGGACCACCCAGTGGATAAGGAATTGGCTGGATAGCTGCACTCAAAGAGTTGCGGTCAACGGCTTGATATCCAAGTGGCGACCAGTGACGAGTAATGTTCCTTAGGAGTCAGTGCTGGGACCAGTGAGGTTTAACATCTTTGTTGGCGACATGGATGTTGGGAATGAGTGCACCCTCACAAGTTTGGTGATGACACCAAGCTGTGTGGAGCAGTTGACAAGCCAGAGGGAAGGGATGCCATCCAGAGGGACCTGGACAGGCTTGAGAAGTGGGCCTGTACAAACCCCACGAAGTTCAACAAGGCCAAGTGCAAGGTCCTGCACGTGGGCTGGGGCAATCCTAAGCACAAATAGAGGCTGGGCAGAGAACGGATTGAGAGCAGCCCTGAGGAGAGGGACTTGGGGGTGTTGGTAGGTAAGAAGCTCAACATGAGCCAGCAATGTGCGCTTGCAGCCCAGAAGGCCAACAGCATCCTGAACTGCATCGAAAGCAGCATGGCCAGCAGGTTGAGGGAGGTGATTCTGCCCCTCTACTCCACTCTGGTGAGACCCCACCTGGAGTATTACATCCAGCTCTGGAACCCTCAGCGCAGGAAAGACATGGACCTGTTGGAGTGGGTCCAGAGGAGGGCCACAAAGATGATCAGAGGGCTGGAGCACCTCTGCTATGAGTACAGGCTAAGAGAGTTGGGGTTGTTCAGCCTGGAGAAGAGAAGGCTCTGGGGAGACCTTATAACAACCTTCCAGTACTTAAAGGGGGCCTGCAGGAAAGACGGGGAGAGACTCTTTATCAGGGAGTGTGGTGATAGGATGAGGTGTAACCATTTTAAACTGGAAGAAGGTAGATTTAGATAAGATATTAGGAAGAAATTCTTTACTGTGAGGGTGGTGAGACACTGGAACAGGTTGCCCAAAGAAGTTGTGGATGCCCCATCCCTGGAAGTGGTCAAGGCCAGGTTGGATGGGACTTTCAGTAACCTGGACTAGTGGAAGGTGTTCCTGACCATGGCAAGGGGTTTGGAACTAGATGATCTTTAAGGTCCCTTCCAACTCTAACCATTCTATGATTCTATGATCTGTGGTGCTATGAATCTATGAAAAAACCTTATTGCAAAAAAAGGATATGTTACACAATCTGTCTTGTCTTAAAAAAATTTAGTCTGAGATTATTGTATATACCATCAGACAAACTTTTACAGGGCAGCATGCTGAAACCTGAGGACAAACATTTCTTTGTGTTGAATCTGGATCTATAAAAAGCAGATTTCTCTACTTATACTCAACAGCCTCAGATCAGACAGAAGAAGAGAAATGTCAAAGTAGCTGTTAGAGATTAAAGGAAGAAATGAAAGTGAAGGACAAAAAATTTAGCCATGGATTTTTAGAGAATAACCAGGGAAATACAGTAAGATGTAATGGTGGATAGCAGGTTAATAACACACACTGGTCCAAATTACCCCTTTGTTGACAGTTACGTTTGTCTGGACTATCACCATAAAAATCAAACAAGTAATGGAATTACTCTAAAGTTACCCAACAGAAAACTATCTAGCTGAAAAACAACATTTACAAACAGCATGCTCAAAGCAGCAAAATCCTTCACAAATTGTCAAGAAAAGTCCTATACTCCACTCTGAGTGCAAAGACACTCAACATTTTGACACTACCCTCAATGACCCAAGCCTTCATTACAGAGAAATATGCCATGGTGTCAGAAACACATTTATTTTTTTTCTATTTAATTGGCTCATGATAGCTGAAACTGAAAGCTGCCATCAACTACTTTTTGAAGAGGAATTACTTTTATGTACATTCTTTTTTACACTTTACACATTTTGGAAAATCTTCTGCAGAGCAAAAATGATCTTTTATGAGCACTTCATGGTTTTGGCCTGTTCCAGGCCGTATGGGCCATTAGTAGTGAAATAACTGAAACAAAAAAGAAAAACATTTACAGGTTTTGATCCAAGACTGAATATGACATTACTCCCTCCAACCATATCGCCTTAAGAGAATTAGAGAAAATGTTTGGTGTATTTGAGACTGCTGTCACCCAGGAAAAGAGTAACAAGGCAGAGCTGCTAGTGACATTCTCCAATGAGGTGATGTTAGTAAGCATCAGCCTTGTCCTAGGTTAGAAATTACATTGTTTGTCAGAAACAATTTTAAGGAAAAAAAAGTCAATATCACACTTAAGTTAATCAATTCTCCTTCATTGACCTCCCAAAGATGGCAGGAAAAGAAAAGGCTCTTCCCTAGTTTGAATTGTCATGCTTTTAAGTATGTACAGCTCCATAAAGATGGTTCTTAGATTCAAAGATCATTACGTTTATATCTGTAAGGGAAAAGGAGGAAAACTTGTAAATCATACATGTTCATGGCCTCAGGATCTTCCTCTTGTCAGGAATGGCAAGTTTTACAAAATATTTTAAAGGCACGTCAAGTAAATCAAATAACTGTTGATTTTAATTAACACTCCTGCAAGCTGTAATGCTGCTACCTGCAGCTAAGTGACATCAGAAGTATGAAATTCTTTCTTGTCTTTGATGTTTTTTCTACATAGAACACTCCTCATCCATGCAATTTTTATGCTCATTTCATAAAACGATTGAAGGACACCAATGGGAACTAGTCCTTGGCAATGATGTACCTAAATAGTTATGAACTGAATTACTGTTACGAAAAATATTTGAATATAATAAGTAATAATATTGTCCACAGGGCTTTGAGATGGTTAATTCTCAGATGATCTATCATAAGGAGAACACATTTTCACTGTACTTGCATTCAAAATGGTTTACAGTTAAATACAAGCAAGGACACAAATATACACAATATTTGCTGTACTTTTTGAGGACACAATCCAAAGACGTGTCTTTCACGTGTCTGAAGGGAGAATGAAGTGCAGATTCATCCACGCATCAGTGTAAAGCTATCATAAAAATCTCTGTAATGGAAATTTTCAATACTATGTGCTTTTACAGGTGTTTGATACTGCAAAATACATGTATTTGAAAAAAATAAGATTTCTATTTATATTTTAGCATTACTGATACATTGTATAACAAATAAAGAATTAAATGAAATGAGTTCTCACCCATTTTTAAATACAAATTTGTAACACAACAAACTCACTCTAGAATGAGTTTCAGAGACAAAAAAAAAGGAAAAAAAAAACCCAAACCCAAACCCAAGAAGCTTACTTCTAAGTGCCACTTCCATAAAATTTCTTGGGATTGTCAAGGAAAAAATGGAAGAGTTCAGAATGCAATGTATAGGATTGCAGTTTTTCTCTATCTTATGACCAATGAATATCTATCTTAAAAGATGAGAAAAATAATCAAATGAAAAGTTCTTCCAGTCCTGTCCTATGCTGAAGGAGTTGGGTCTGTTCTGGAGAACAGGATGTTAGAAACCATGTTGATTAACCCATGTTTTGCCGTACCTTCCTTGGCTTCTTTTGCTACCACTCTCTCAGTCTTGTCCAGATTAAGTCCCGGTGAGTAAATTCTGACCACAGGACCCGTCTCATTTGTATTTCACAGCACTGGTCAACTCTAGTCTGAGGGTCATGGCTTTGTTGCTGCTGGGGCTGTAGCCCTCCTGGGGTTATCACGGTGATTTGTAATGCTCAGGTTGGCATTGACCATCCTGTTGAAAGGGTGGTCAACTTCCCCTCACAATTCAACAGCACAGTTTGAACACCTGAAAATTTATTTACTGTCTGTTCAAGATAATCAGTTAGATGATTGAAAGTTGGAGCAGATGTAACTGGGCAAGTATCCTGTTTTGTGTTCTGTGTTACAAAGTTGTGGCGCTTAGGGACATGGTTTAGTGGTGGACTTGGCAGCGCTAGGTTAACAGTTTGACTAGGTGATTTCAAAGGTGTTTTCCAACATAAATGATTCTATGATTCTATGATAAAGGAGCAACTTGTAGCAGATAAGCGTAGCTCTTGTCCATCATATCCTGCAGTACTTGACCTAAGGGGGCATTGAAAGTTTCTTGTTTCACTGGTTTAAAATCAGTTCAAATCCATCAGAAAAATACAAAGGAAAGCGTGCAGGTGTGTGGAGAGCAGTACGGAAATCTCCATCTGCCTCCCACCTCTTCCCAGAGCAAGCCAACCTGCCCCTCTCCTCATCCATGGGGTATTTACCGGGTGGGTGCTGTCCAGGAGGAGTC
Source organism: Burhinus bistriatus (assembly GCA_013397275.1). NCBI lineage: Eukaryota > Metazoa > Chordata > Aves > Charadriiformes > Burhinidae > Burhinus > Burhinus bistriatus. Next base: position 411,779 of record VYXH01001022.1, on the reverse strand, counting down.
TGTGCCAGATCTCTGGGGGGCCAGAGGGCCAGCAGAGACACGGGGAAGGTCAGAGGCTGGAGCCACTACTCTTCTCATGGAGAGCTTGTGGGGGGTTATCTTTGCAATCTTTAAGGAGTCTTTTAAACAGCTGCTTTGTTTGTATCTTTCCCTTAAGTAAGAGTAGTTACCCCCACTTAAGGTTCTTTTTAAGTACTTTTTTATTAATCAATTATCTTAATTACTTACTTCATGGTCTTACAATGAAGTAAGACCATATTCCGTTCAGTACAAAATACGAATTAATTTATGATTCTTGGATAAATGCAGGATTTTCTCAGAGAAGCCTAAAAAGATGTATGGGATAATTCTTTATCCAAAATTGTTTGTCAGTTTGCTCTTTTTGCAAACATATATTATACAAATATATAGCATATATTTTACTTATGCAAAATTTCTGACAACTCTGAAAACAATTACCTATTGCTTTAAGTTGTTCTGGAATTACTGATATAAACTACTGTTCATCCAGGTTCAGCTGGTTTAATTGTTTAACATACATTTTTGCAGACAAGATGCAATACTTTGTTTCTTGAGTATTCCTTGCACTCAGATAATTTAAAATATTAATCTAATGATAAATGAAAGCATTTTAGTGTCCAGTTATTCATCATCTCCTTTATTATTTAATGGATACTTTACAGGAATTATCTTCAAACGCAATGGGCTTGACCTTGCTTTCATTGAAATCAATAGCAAATCTCTCACAGAGTTCAATGGATTACAGCTAGCCTCACTATGTAATGAGTTATTATTAATGCCTGGTTTTGCTACCTTAATTATACCCTGACACTAAGCACACAGTTGCTTACTTGTAAAAAAAAGCAGAAAAAAAGCGCAGCTAAATACTATAGTAAAATACAAAAGCAAACCCAGAAATTTTACCTTTCCCATAAGCATTTTTCCTGGAGTATTAATATTTATATGGCATATTTAATAAGATAGAACACACAGGCTATGAAACAGGTAACAGGATTAATTACTGTCCATGGATGATCTGTGTTTATGCAAACCCTTTAATGAACTCCGTGCATTATGGTAACTATACCACAAGGGACAAGAAGACTTAATAACTTGCCACAAGTTATATTGGTATTTTCCGCATGAACAGAATTAATTCACAGTCTCACTGGAACTTGCACATCTTATTGATACCATTTACATTTGGATTTAATTCGTCGATTCTTATCTTTACTGTCATCTGCAGCTGGTTGAGGAGGAGAATAATAAATAGGGGGTTTAAATGAAACTTTTAATACAATTTAAAGGTGGGCCTAATTAGAGCTTTGTTTCTTTATATCTACAATAGGAAACTGCAGAACAACATGTAACAGTAAAATATTAACAGACTACCTCAGAGCACAGGCAGCTGATACAAGTTGGACACAACCTTTGCATGGACAGATCTATTGTTCTTGAAAATCCTCAAGCACTAATTTCCTTGTTATATTTATTCATTTTGTAAAAGTGCTATGAGGTAATTGCATTAAGTTACAAGTATATTATTTTACAATTGGTCCTTGGGGAATGTAGGCAACTCAGCCAGAATTTTGACTATTCTTAAAAATTTTCGAAGTGCCAAGGATGCCTACAGTGCAATATCAGGATGGCTACAGGATATTGTTTTCTCTCTGTTTTAATGAAGTTGGGCAATCTTTTAATTGCACCTTTATTGTAAAACATAACTGTAAAGGGATGATGTATTTATTTAGGAATAAATAAATAAATTATTAACTCCCTCAAATCCTAGTTTATACAAATTCCTATATAAAAAGACCATAGCCAGTAGGTCAAGGGAAGTTATCCTCCCTCTCTACTCTGCCCTGGTGAGGTCACATCTGGAGTACTGTGTCCAGTTCTGGGCTCCCCACTTCAAGAAGGACAGGGAACTACTGGAGAGAGTCCAGTGGAGGGCTACAAAGATGATCAAGGGACTGAAGCATTTCTCTTATGAGGAAAGGCTGAGACACCTGGGTCTGTTTAGCCTGGAGGAGAGAAGACTGAGAGAGGACCTCAGCAATGCTTATAAATATCTAAAGGGTGGGTGTCAAGAGGATGGGGCCAGACTCTTTACAGTGGTGCCCAGTAACAGGACAAGGGACAAGGGGCACAAACTGGGACGCAGGAAATTCTGTCTCAAGATGAGGAAAAACTTCTTTACTTTGAGGGTGGCAGAGCACTGGAACAGGCTGCCCAGAGAGGCTGTGGAATCTTCTTCTCTGGTGATATTCAAAACCCGCCTGGATGCGATCCTGTGCAACCTGCTCTAGGTGAACCTGCTTTGGCAGGGGTCTTGAACTAGATGATCTCCGAAGGTCCCTTCCAACCCCTGCCATTCTGTCATGCTGTGATTCTGTGAAATCTCTGTACTTTAATGATTTAGCACCAGCAAAAAGCATGAACTTGCAAAAGCAAGGCAAAATATTTTCCTTACATTTTCAAACCCTCCATTGTGATCGTATTTCCTAAGACATATTATATAAATAATTTCCAATTCATTTTATTCACTTAAAATTCTCATTGGAGTCAATAGCTTCTTCTACCAAAGATCTGTTGCTTTCACTATGACTGTTTATTGATTAAATCCTTAAAAAAATAACCTTAAATACTAGAATGCTGAAGCCAAACATTAAATATAAAACTGGAGCTTTCCCCAGATGCTGTTGTCAGGTGGTTACATGAGTGAGTAATAGAATAGCAACTCCTTTGTGATGTATTGCACTAATTCAAGCCTCTGATGATGGATTGGAGCAATACATAATCCAAAAATAGACATTTTGAAGATCAATTACTCAAGAGACGGAAGACGCTGGGAGTAAAGTATCCAGGGGAGCCAATAAACAGTAATTATAAAACTTAATAGAATTTTTGAGTAGTTTTGCTGACCATTAGATGGAAGAAAGAGACTATAAATAAATGAACTGGTAAATTGTTCATCAGCCATTCAAATTCTTCAGTGACATGGTCTGTGAAGGTCTAAGCTTCAATTATTTTCATCCTTGTTTCTCTGGAAATTACATCAAAGGTTCTTAAAAAAAGTAGTCCCAAGACTGATTGCCTGGAGGAGCACTGAAATTTCTTGCTTTGTACACTCCAACAAATTCCTCCTTTATGTCACCAGAGAAGATAAACAACAACCTTCCATTACGTTGCTATGTTTCTTTTCACTTTTTTCCCTGTCAATCTTCTTTTAGACATTGCAGCCTGGGTTTTAGAGCCCTGGGTACTACTTCTTCCTTTGCCAACGACTAGCCCCATGACTAAACTCATAACTCCTCCATGCTTCAGTTTCCTTTTTTGTAAAATGAGGGATGAAAATATCTTTCTGTCCTTTGTCAGGTCAGAGCTTGGAGAGTTGTAGTATATATTGAGACCTACAGAAATAGTAAATGTCTAGAATAATTTTTACAATATTGTAGCTCTGTTCAGCAAGGTCAATAGGCACTTGACTTTTAAAATGAGGAGCTGTAAAGAACGTTCTGCCAAGCAACATATGCAATAAGAATTGCAGAGTGAACAGATTTTGTGCTGTTAAAAGAACGTGAGCAAATGACAAATGATGCTGAAATAATACTAGCACCATCTTAGGATGCTGATTTCTTAACTAAAGGTTGTTCAATAAGTGGAATTGTGAGCATGCTAGTCATTGCCAAAGTCATCAATCTCTTATTCAACATGCTGTACCACTCAATCATGTTCAGTCATCTGCAGGCATGCCAAGGCATGATCAGGGATGAAGATTTTTGTGGGGACAAATCCAGCTAAAGATCAGATGGGAAGAGATGCCAGAAGATCAGGTCATGATTATTTTTAGAGTTGCACAAAACTGGAGAATTCAATTCCATGTTGGCCTACCCTTATACTGTACCCTATAATTTCTCCCTACCTTGTGCTGCAGACAGGATAACTGTAACTGAAGGAGTGGATTTTGGAATGTGGTAAGGCTTATCCCATTGTAAGTCAGTGTCTTTAGATGAGTGGTAAGAGCTGCTTTAGATGGGCTTCTGGTGCCAACTAAACAAACATGAAAACCGTCATGTGAAAAACTGCTGAAAAACTCTGAGATATAAAGCAGCTCAGATGAGTACTTCCTATACTACTTTCAGCTCATAGTCAAAACAGGTTATTGTTTAGATAATAAATCCATGTTCTGAGCAACAGGACTATTGGAAAGAAGCTACACTGGTCTATCTGAAAAAGGTTATGGAAAAGTCAGTCCATCTCAAAACCTTGACAGAGTTTCTCACAGGAAAGAATAAATAACATGTTTATTGCTCTAACTGTTTGGGTGGAAAGAAAAAGGAGATTTTCTTCCATAGCCTTGCTTCTCATCTTTTGCTTTCTTTTGCAGTGGCATACACAGGCTGTCTCCTGAGACCAGCAAATGCACAGCTGAAAGGTCCCTTTGGGAGACAGTTTGGCTGCACCCAGGATTAAAAGCAATGCATATGTGAAATAAATAAGGTTTCTAAACTGGGACTTAGTCAGACTATAGAAGTCCAAAGTGATCCTGAATAAAGCTTAGACATGAGCCGGGCTCTGGTGAGACCTAAACACCCTAGCAATAAACCTGGGAATAGGGACCAGTGCCCCACACTTTCTGCTTTCACTCACGTGCCCTAAGGCTACAGCTGCCACATCCTTCAAACAGCCTCTCCTTGCACATCAGAACCATGCCAATATTGCTTTCACCATGCTGGCATGGATTCAATAGGAAAAAAACAGGAGTTCCCCCACAACCTAGCCATGGTGGTGAGCATACATTTCTGGGAGATGTGGGTTTGAACTTCTGCAGGTGGAGAAGAGCCAGGAGTGAGACACAGGCTGTAATTACCCCAGCCTTCACTACAAATGTACTATGTTAAAGGTAACTAGTACTGTTTTGGATAAAGAAAGCAGAGTTTTCAGTCATTTGAAAAATAATGGTAAGTGGTCTAGTGGTCTTGGCTCTGAATGGGGCAGAATTGACTGCTGTAGCTCTGCTTACATCTCCAAAGCTTCAGAAAGAGTGGAACTCTTCCATCACAGTCTCCGGTCCTGAGTGAAAAATCCATGTTGCCTGCACGTTTCCCTTCCCCCTGGAAAAAGGATAGTCCTTGCTCAATGGGTTTACCAGCTCCCTCCACCTCTCAATGGTGTCTTGAAATGAGTGAGAGCCCTCCTCAGGCCCTACAGGGTATCATGAGGATGTTGTCCTCCTTCCCCTGATATCTGCATGCTTCACTTCTCAGAGCAGTCCCACTCCAGACAGGGAGCCTGCAGTGAAGAAGTGAGATCTGGTTACAGGACCAGTGTGGCTGCAGCAACTTGCCCCCAGCTCAGCCGAGCTTATAGCTGTTCTTGAACACAAAGTCATCACAGCCTTCAGGATTGCAGAGCCCATTTTGGCTTGTCCTCGCTCACTTTGAGTTAATACATCACCATTACAAGAGAGGAAGGAAATTTTGGAGCTTGGGGCCTGGGAAAAAAGGGAGACAGAAAAGGATTTGCACCTAAGATTGCTAACTTGTAGAGAACAGGAGTGCAGACTGCCACTTGGAAGTGGAAGGGAAATAAGACAGGTTGACATGTCTAACTTGTAGACCTAGACTGGGTCCATCGCATCCTAAAACATCTCAGCATGTTCCCCTTCATGACTCTTGGAGATACACCAGTAGTTCATAGTTACTACACTGAAGGAATTGCACTTTATTGAGCATGCATTCTTTGTTATGGCTTTCCCAATTAATGATACATATTCAGAAAGTGCAAGAGGCATGATCTGCTTAAGAGAAGGAAGGTAGAGGTGGTTATACTGTTGGAGATAGAAAATTGCCTGAGCTGGAATTGTAACTCTGGATTCGTTTTTGAAAAAGGTGGATGATGTGCGCGCATGCTTATGAAAATTCCTATTTACATTACAAAAGTCTCTGAGAAGTATGGAAATGGTGTTAATGAACGCTGCCAACACTTTGAACATCTTAATGAAGGGATAACAAGATTTTAGAGCTTCCATTTCTCTGGCAAATTTTAGGCCAGATGCAGACTTCATATAAATACCTCTACTGTGAAGGAAGCCAGCATACTTCATAGGTTTCTAGGTCAATGGTGGATAAACATGTATTTATCTCCTAAAGAGCAAAATAAACAACCTCTTTGAAGTGGCATTGAATTAAAAAGATGATAAGAGTGACAAAATGAGCACATGAAAATTTGCTAGTTTGGGAATTCCTAAATAATACTCAATAATTCCGCTTCAAGGTACATGCACCTCATCAATAACATTATCTATAAAAAGTGACATAGTGTAAATTGTATGCCTCTCACAATGTTGATTGCTTAATTGCCTGCATCCATTATGACAGTGCTGTCCTGTCAGCATGCTAAGTAACTGAAAAATTGTTGTGTGATAGAAGATCAATACAACTCTAATGAGAAACAAATATCATACAGTACTGAAAGCAAGCAAATAACCAAATTTAGCAATTGTGATTATCTCCTGAAGACACAGGGGCATTGATTGGTGTTTCATATGTTCATTCCTTTGGTAGTAATGGCAATCAATTGGTTTTTAATTGTTCATATTTTGAAAGTACTATTTCTTCTGGCAGGCCCAGTCTGGGGAGATAAGTGAAGCTGTTGAATTTTTTACTTGAAAGCCGTCTATTGTCTATTTTTAATTAAAACAGCTAATGGTCTTTATTGATTCCTTAAATGTGCTATACTAGATAAACCTTTTGTACTTATCCTACACTAAATGCTTACACAGAGAATATTTAGTGGTGGTTGTGGGAGATCAGCAGAAGCACAGTTCATCAGGAAGCTGAGGAAGTGTGGGCTAGATGAGGAGACAGTGAGGTGGATTGAGAGCTGGCTGTGTGACAGAACTCAGAGGGTTGTGATGAATGGACCCATGTCAAATTGGAGGCCTGTAACCAGTGGTGTCCTCCAGGGGTCAATGCTCAGCCCGATCTTGCTCAGTATAGTCATCAATGACCTGGATGAGGGGACAGAGTGTATCCTCAGCAAGTTCGCTGATGATACCAAACTGGGAGGGCTGGCTGACACTCCAGAGGGCCGCGCTGCCATCCAGTGTGACCTGGACAGGCTGGAGTGCTGGGCAGAAAAGAACCTAATGAGGTTCAACAAGAGCAAGTGTAGGGTCCTGCACCTGGGGAGGAAGAATGCTAGGCACCAATATAGGCTAGGGGTGGACCTGCTGGAAAGCNGGAGATTTTCAAGACCCGCCTGGATGCAGTCCTGAGTAATGTGCTCCAGGCATTCCTGCGTCAGCAAGGGAGTTGGGCTAGATGATCTCTAGAGGTCCCTTCCAACTCTGAAAATTCTGTGATTCCGTGATTCCCTGAATTTACTTAGTATCTCTGAATATTTTAAATGTACATTCATATACACAGAGAGGTAGGCTTGAGATCAGTTGCAAAACAGTGGAAGGCACCACCATCCAGCCAACATCCCTCATCTCAGGAGTCAGACCTGCATAAGAAAATGTAAATTCAAAAAGCTTTTAAGGTCATTTTATACCATTATGTCCCTCAGGTTTTGAACTGTATCTCAGATTCACTGTGTTACGACTTTAAAAGAACATTGAACAGAGATTTTCTTCTTTTTTTTTTTTTTTTGTTTTCCCATTTGCCAGGGATTTACATTATTTTGTAACTTAGAAACATCATAACCTTGTGTGATGCATTCAGATGGTGGCCAACAACTATATTTCTTGGTGAGTTAAGTCTGAGGAGTTAAAAGCATTCTGCCCTACTGTAAGTAGAATATAGGTGTTGACACCTACACAGGGAAAGTATGATCACAAACCAGAGTTCATTTCTGAGACTGTCACTTTTGTGTTAAACACAAACTTCTGTCATATTTAATTACAAGATAATAATGTAAATTGCATTATAGCAGATGTATTTAGAGAAAATGTAAAAGCAAACCCTGCCAGAAATTACTATAAATGTTAACACTTTTCAGTCTGATGTGTTTACAAAAAAGGTTTATTATAGTAGTTTAATAGTCTTGTAGGGTTTTTTCTGTTTAGTTTTGTTTTCTTTTGAGAACAGTCTTACAAGCATATATATTATATGGTAGTTTTCACAGAGATAATTAAAATATTCTGCTTTGGTAAAAACACCACAATATATGAGAAGAAATTCAATATGTGATTATTAAAAACAATCCATGGAAAAGTGTCAGATATATATAACTCAAATATTTTTTTCTCCACAACGGTATATCAACTCCTTTAGTCATTAAATTGTATCTACTTCTTCTTAATCCAATAAGAAAGACTAGTGTCTTCATTTAAACTTCACATTCTTTGCAGCTATTGCTACATACAAAATCCATTTTTCTCTTATGTCAAAACAAATCATCCATCTCTCCAATAGCAAAAACAAATGAGGAGCAATGTACTTACAAAGATCACTGGCAGGATTTATTCTGCCAGGATTTTTTTAAACTTCTGCTCCTGAGGACACACTGGAAAATAAAATTAGCAATGTCAGCATAAACAGACTTGCTAAATAACTGGTCTATGACCACTTATGTCTAGCTCAGATTAAATCAATAGAGTCAGAGCAGAGACAAATTGTCCGTGTCTATCTGGGTCTGGGGCAGATATCACAGAATCTGATGCTGCAGTTGTCTGAGCCTAAAACATCTCTTAGACTATTTCTTATTTCCCAGTCAAAAAAAGAACTCCAGAAATGCAAATGACTGTGAAGAACTGGTTCTCGTGGGCAACCACTGAAGTATTATAGTGATTATTTAAAGCAATTGTAGAAGTATGGCATGTTCTCTTCATCTGTCGTGTAACCATGCTTCCACATTTCACAGGGAGTGAGCAACAGAACAGATTTATAAGGTACAAAGGAAGAAAAAGCCTATTCTTATACATCTTCACTGTAATTGTACTGACATTTATTTTAGCTGTTGTAGGGCCAGAGCCAGATAGAATCTTCTACCTGCAGCTGAAGAAGGCCTTGGGGTGGGAGAGGCAGTCAACTTAGAGCATCTCTGCCTCTTCTACCACACAGCAAGGACTCCTTGGAGTGGATAACTTACCATTTGTCCCATGTGAAAGTCCTGGACACATTCTTTGTTAGCCAGCAAGTCACCATCCATACTGATCTATCTTGGCCTTGGTCCAGGAGACGTACCCATGGCAGGTACAGGTTGTTGGTTTGCTGCCTGTGACATGACTGCATTTTCTGCTGCCACCAGTAATGCAGCCTAGCACCGGACTTTGTGAAGTTGGAGACCTTCACTTGAGACTATGTCTGCAGTGAAGAAAGAAGGAAGAAGTACAATGTAAAGGGAGGGAAGAAGAAAGAAAATGGGCCCGAACCAGATATGCCTCCATCCATGAAGAGGTAGTGGTACAACAAATGTAAAGCAGCAGCAGTTGGCTTCTTGGGAGACTGTTGACTTGTATTGCTGCTCCTACCATGGTGCTTTGATCAATGAATCACAAGGCAAAGGTCATGTACCCAGATGAAGTTCTCTTCTCTTCTCTTCTCTTCTCTTCTCTTCTCTTCTCTTCTCTTCTCTTCTCTTCTCTTCTCTTCTCTTCTCTTCTCCTCTTCTCTTCTCTTCTCTTCTCTTCTCTTCTCTTCTCTTCTCTTCTCTTCTCTTCTTCTCTTCTTCTCCTCATGATATGTGTTTCGCTTGCAAATATACACGTAATCTAAACACATGGATGAAACAGTGGTTATCATTAACTAGTTCTCTTCCACTCCTGGTGTGTGGGTTCCAAGGAGAAGGAGCCACAAAGACAACAAAAAGTCCCACAGAGGGAAGTTAAGACATGGAGAAAAAATATTTAAAAGTTGACAAAGGAATGCGCTATCAAAAGTCTGGCATAGTCTCAACATCCTACTTAGTGCAAAGTTTCTTCTGAGAGGCATCTTTCTTTCAAATTCACAAATTCTTCTCACTTTTCATAACAGAGATCCTCACTCAGGTCCTCAGCAGTGGCAGGAACCTCAGGAAAGATGCCAGGAAACCTGGGCTATATAGCAGGACATTTCCCAGGCAGGTGTAAGATGAAAAAACTTTTGCTACCCAAATGTGCCCTTTCTCTTGCAGGAAGCTGTGCTAAGGGTTAAGGAAGTGTCAATAATTTAACTCTAGCTGCAGTATTCCTTCATCCAGTCTAGGCAGCCCCCCAGTGATTTGGCTCACATTTTTATACAGTTATATTTTTGTAATATATTCTAGAGATTTATCCCATATCTGCAGCTTGTGTGTATATGCAAATCTGTGAATTACTACTAAGGCATAAAATAACCAAGAAAAGCAAACCTGCTATCAGTAGTCTTATGTCCATTACATGTTCAATTTCCTGAGGAAGATGTAAAGATCTGTAATCAAAAATAGGTTAGAAGCTAGAAGGCTGTAGCACTTTTTAGCACTTCTGTAAATCCTGTAATGAATCTCATTGTGGTTCCCTGTGCTGCAAATCGATGCCCTAAGTCAACTGAGCAGCAGTGTGTACTCACTATTCCACCAAGGTTTAGCAAAAGGATTCTGTGTCAAATCTGTGTCACATGGTTAATTTTCAAGTGTCGTGGTTTGGGCCGGATTGGCCACTGAGATGAATGACAGATGTTCTCTCCCACCTCCCTCTCCAAGGAGATGGGGAGAGAGAGAGAGAGACTTATGAGTTTAGAATGAACTAACCTACTGTAATGAAATATTAATAATAAAATAAAAATAAGATAATGAAATAGATACAAAACCATACCAAGCTCCCAGGATGATGATCACGTCACCAGCAGGCACTGGGGAAGTCCCAGACTGGACTCAGTGATGGATGGGAATTGGATTCTGTATCTGGATTCAGGAATGCACAGATTGGGATCAAAGGCAGACAAACAGACAGAGTTGTCCTTGGATGCCGGCCATTGCAGAAAAAGAGAGCTGACCCTTTGATCCCTCAGCTTTTATACTGAGAATTATGCAGACAGGATGGAATACCCTGTTGGTCAGGTTTGGGTCACCTGTCCTGTCTGCTCCTCCCCACAGATGTGACCCCTCTACTCTTTTCTGCTTCCGACCCTCCAAAGGGCAAATAACCAAGCTGGCTGGCCTTGGTTGTTATAGCAATAAGTATAAGCAGGAGCCTCTCTGCATACCGTTCCTTGGCATGAACTATAGACATCGGTCTTATCACTCTGAGAGTGAACAGTTTCTGCACAATATGCTGTTAATTTCAGTAGTTAGAAGAGGCTTAACTGCAAAGTAAAATTACTGAACAGAAAAATTGTTCTGTTTTACCTCAAGCCAGAACATCAAGTAAGCAGGAAGGAGAACATATGTTATTAACAATTGTTACTAATAATCTACAAAACCATATGAGGCGAGCTACATCTCATTTTACACCTACTTTTGTTGAATGAAATATTTATTTAATACTTCAAGGTCCTCCAGGGAACTGATAGAACTATCTGAAATGTGTTTTGCTTATTGTTCATTAAACCTAATCAACATGAGCTCATGATCTTCCAACTGCAAAGAGGTTGTACTAATTAAAATAGAAATCTTGCAATGCATTTTTTTTAAAAAAAGGTGAAATATCGTCATTTTGATTAGGTTGGTGACCTGTTATCTTGTTTTGAACTGAAACATCGACCAAAAATATATGTCATTTTTCAATTGATGACCTCTGTAACTTAGCATGTGTTTACTGATTTTTTCATCCCCTTATTTCTAAATCACTAAGAGAATACAGTATTTTGGTGTTAGTCTTACCTTGTCACACTTCAAAATATTCAGTCAAGCGGTCTGATAAAGTGTTCTAGGAGACAAACAGAAGTACACTTTTCTCCTATTTAAATGTAGAAGTGATTACTATGGCTATTTCTTATGCACTAAAAATTAGTTCAAGTCATTGACATTTCACTTTTCTGAGTACATATTTTCTGACTAAACATCAAACAGTCTTCTTTCTCTGTGCTTTCATTGCATTTCGTGAGGTTTTATCTGAGCATTTTAATGTTAGTTTCAGCTGTTTGAAGCAGGGTTCTTTTTAAATGTAGAAGGCAAATGTATGTTGTATGAAGAGTTTCTTAAAACATTAGATGATAGTAGATGGAAGTTTTCAATAAAGGTCTAAAAAGATTTTTAATACTGAATGATTGAGAAAGGATACATTGAGCTTTCCCTTGCAGAATAATTAATTATTTGGGAAGTATTTGATGAAATATTTTAAGCTCACTTTCACTGTAGCATGAATTATAAAACTTTGAAACATGAATTTGTTTTTCCAAACTATATCTGTGTGAAAAAATTAGCATATTTAAGAAGTTGTAGTAATAATAAATATGAATGTAATGCACAAGGTATAAATCACTATGACAGTCATCCTGAGTAACTAACTAATACACAGGGGAATATAGAGAAAGCAACCTACTGCTGAGCTTCTCCAGTGCATAACACTGACTTTTAAGTACTGCCATCAGAGCTTGGCCATTGACACTTGATTTTAGTCATAACATTAAAATACAGTTTTTCTTGCAGTTTTGAAAAAGCTTTTCTAGCTAAAACAAATCAATCATTTATTCTTGCAAATCAACCGTTGTCTTTGTTATCCTTAACACAATCTCTTCTCTGTGTTATCTCCCTTCCAGACATATTTCTAAGTTTCTCTAAGGACTGCACTTTTGCTGGTTGCTTGTCTGGCATACTTACCTATGAAATACCTTACTAAGTAATACACAGCAAGACACACCATTCAAGTCAAAATGTGAACAGGTATCCAATGACTGGAATAAAAGGTACAGATGTTGCAGAATAGACCTGGGGTTTACAGGAAAGGAAGAACTTCTGCAAAGACTGCCAAGCTTTTTTTCAGCACACTGTTCATCAGAGACCAAATGCAGGATCATAGAATTGTTCAGGTTGGAACGGACCTTTAAGATCATCAAGTCCAACCATCAACTTCACACTGCAAAAACCACTACTAAACCATGTCCCTCAGCACCATGTCTACCCATCTTTTAAATACCTCCAGGGATGGTGGTTCTACCCTGGGCAACCTGTTCCAATATTTGATAGCCCTTTCAGTGAAGAAATCTTTCCTAATATTCAATCTAAACCTCCCCTGGTGCAACTTGAGGCCATTTCCTCTTGTCGTATCACTTGTTATTTGGGAGAAGAGATCAACCCCCACCTCTCTACAATCTCCTTCCAGGTAGCTGTAGAGAGCGATAAGATCTCCCCTCAGCCTCCTCTTCTCCAGGCTAAACAATCCCAGTTCCCTCAGCTGCTCCTCATAAGACGTTCTCTAGAACCTTCACCAGCTTTGTTGTCCTTCTCTGGAGAAGCTCCAGCATCTCAATGTCTTTCTTGTAGTGAGGGGCCCAAAACTGAACACAGTATTTGGGGTGGGACCTCACCAGTGCCAAGCACAAGGGGACGATCACTTCCCTAGTCCTGCTCACCACACTATTCCTGATACAGACCAGGATGCTGTTGACCTCCTTGGCCACCTGGGCACATATTCAGCCGTCTGTGGACCAACACTCCCAGGTCCTTTTCCACTGGGCAGCTTTCTGGTCACTCCTCCCCAAGCCTGTAGCGCAGCATGGGGTTGCTGTGACCCAAGTGCAGGACCCTGCACTTGGCCTTGTTGAACTTCATACCATTGGCCTTGGCCCATTGATCCAGCCTGTCCAGATCACTCTATAGGGCCTTCTTACCCTCAAGCAGATTAACACTCCCGCCCAACTTCCTGTCATCTGCAAACTTACTGAGGGTGCACTTGATCCCCTCATCCAGGTCTTTCACTGCTTTTGTTTGAGACCAATTCCAGGGAAGTTCATGATGGTTTGCTGAGAACTGTATGGCAGTTTTCTCTCCTATAGCCAAAAAGCCTCTGTAAAGTACTCCACTAATTAGGGATTCAGGAATTTTCAGCCAGAGCTATTGAATTTTCCCAAGCAAAGTATCCTGTATGTGCATTAAATCCATAAACATCACTGAAGTAATACTATTTGGCAACACTTCAAAAGTTCATCAATAATCCCTATCATTTGAGATTTTCAAGTTCTATGTAACATTCTTTATGATCATTTTTATCTTTCTATCTACCTACTTTTTTAAGGGCTGCTGTGAAAAACTAGTTTCAAAGCATGTAACATTAATAACAATATATTGACTACATAAATAGATAGAAAAAGGAGTTAGGTGAACTAGCCTAGTTAGTAAATGAAAACAAAAGATCCTAATAATCTCATGTTTGATATTTATTAATGCATTAAAAAATTCAAAGGTCTAGTTCAGATGAGACCTCATTCTGCTGTTCTTCCATGACCTTTTAATTTGCACATAAAAATTATTTTCCCCTCATCTTTCATTATTTATCATGGCCGCTAAGGTGACATTCAGTGCAGGTCTAACAGACCTTCACAGTAAAAGCCCCTTCTTGCATATACTACCCTGACAATGGTAAGAAAACTCTTTTTGTCTTGTTCCCCATAAACACAGATATCTATGTCACTGTCATAGGAAAGCAACAGGCAAAAGTGCTGTTACCACTAATTACTTGTCTATTAATTTCCAGCCTTTTTCAGTGGTGATGGGAAAGGTAATGAAATTTATAACTAAAACTGCTTCCCTCAAAAAATCTGAGCTTTTCACAACTTCCTTCAGCTTCAGGAAAGGAAATGGTGGACACCCGATAGACATTATTGCAGACATAGGTGTTGTTACTTCACTTCAGAAAATAACTTTTCGGCATAATATGGTTTCCAACATCACCACTCACAAGTCTCTTGCAAGTATTCATTTTCAGACACCGGGTAAAGACTGTTCCTTCTGCAAAAATCGTGTGACTTAGAAGCCACCGGGTAGAGAAACAAGACACATTAGCAGTACAATACAGATGTAATGAAAGTAAACTAACTACTATAAATTAAATAAAAAGATTAAATTTAAATTCATTTTTTCTTCCTTGAAAGGGATGTTTGAGCAGAGAGACCTGCTGCCAAACGTGTGTTCACGTTTGTGGACCTGTGCCAGAAAGCCTGGCAAACTCATTTTGAGAAACCTTGGTGGGCCAATCTAATGGCATCAGATTTTAACCTTAGAGCCTGATGCAGCTCTCATAACATGGCAACTACCTTCGGGAGGACGTGAACTGATCCCCTAGACTGCACTGAGACAGAACATAATCCTAAAGCTGATAATGTTTTAAGGCAACTGTAGCATGCCTCAGAGTAAGGCAATGCAGTGTGATATAATGGTTATTGAAAACCACTTACGCTGTTAGCTCTGACTATGATTTACATCTTTGTAACTCAGTCAAACAAAAGCAAGGTTTTTAATCAGAATCAAAACCAGCATATTTCTCTGTATAACCATCATCTTTACAAATTTCAGGAAGCTAACCTAGTCTAGCACATTGGGATTATTCAGAGGAAAACTAGTGCACTGGAGAAAATGCATTTTTCAGTCTCTCTCTTAAAAGCAGATCACCTACTTTTACTCCCGTTTTCCTTAAAATTCACCAGATAAAGTAAGTCTATGAATGTCAAAGGCAGTGGCAAAATTTCCACTCTTCACCTAACAGGTTTCTCTTTGAAAAAGAAATTTAGAGGTGTGCTAGATTTCAAGTGTAGGGAATCAAGAAGCTGATATAAAGACATAAAACAGAATACCTTTCCAAAAGATCAAGCACACATCATTGGGCTTGATGTGGGAAATACTGTATGAAGTTCTATAGCTTGTGTTCTGCCATAAGTCACAAGAGATGATCGTGAGGGTCCCTTTTATTCCCAAACAACTGTGGATTTCTTGTCGCTATAACAAGGCCTCTTCACACTACTCAGGCAGTGTAAAGTGCCTTTTAAGTGTGCATAAATTACATTTACTTTCACTTAAAGGACACTTTATCCTGCCACAACTGTGCTGAAGACCTGTGATTTATGTTAAAAACAGCCCCTTAAATATTCTAGTTCTAGGTTCATAGATTGTAGGTCCAGGAGGGACAGATAACGTTCTCCAGTGTGATGACCTACACAATACAGACCATAGAATTTAATTAAAATAATTCCTCGTTCAGCTTTGATTAGGTAAATCATTTATACTTCAAAGAAAAATCCCAAGTTGAGACTTGCTGAGACCACGTGAGTTCATTGTATTTCTCATGGAGTTGTTGAAGTAGCTACCTGCCTACAAACCTGAACCTTAATTTCAATCTGAATTTATCCAGCATCCACTCATAACCAGAGAATTTTATTATACATACATTGTCTGCTAGATGAAAGAGCTCTTTACCATCAAAACCCCCTCTGTGCAGATAACTACTGACTCCTTTGTTGACTGTCCTTTTGGTAAGTTAAATAGATTGTGCTGCTTTAGGGTCTTGATACAGTGCAACTTCCGAGGCCTTGAATAACTTATTTTGAACACTGCTCGATTTTCAATATCTGTTTATAAGGTGAGCACAACAGAAATAACTGCACACAATAATATGAAAATAATCTCTTCCACGTAATGTTACTTCCCACTTCCTGTGCCTAATTCCCCCAACTTTTCTGTTTGAGCACTGTCATAACCAGTATGTAACCAAAATCCAAGCTTTAATGGACAGGAATGTGAAAAAAAAATATGGATTATTCTTAGTTCAAAGTAGCCTGCTCTTTGTTGTAATATCCATACCAAGAACAGAAAAGATCATCCTGCAGAACATATTCCAAATGTTTAATTCCACTTCTAGGAGACCCACCCAGTGCTCTTCACAGAACAGATTACGTAAATACTCTTTATTGTTCTTTTTTTTTTTTAAATATATTTTTGGTGATATAATTATTACCCAATATAGTAGAATTACTGCCATAAAAACATTAAAAAGCAATGTATTTTTGACATATTGACCATGCTTAGTAAGGAGGTATGATTCCAAGTCCTGGGCAGGTAATTGATTTTGACACCTCAGATGGCATTTCAGAAATGTTGGAAATTTCTTCTGCCCTGTACCGCTGGGAGTGTTAGAGCCATCCTTGAAGGATTCATATTTACTGAGACTAAGTGAAAAAGACAGCGTGGCACCAGACAGGGCAACTGAGACAGCCAAGGTGAAAGAAACAATTAAGCAAATAAAATTCCAGAAATCCCCAGGCAAGGCACCAAAATTCTGCTAACACAGCTGTTTTTTTAAAAAGAAATTTGTTTTCCGTTTCCATATCCTGCAGATATCTACAAGAGCAATACCAATATTGCTTATCTCCAGTCTGTGCTGGAGACATCAACCACTCTAACACACATCACTGAAAGAAAGAATCGAATGGATTACGTCTCACAAAGACCTACTGTACTCTTACAGCATAAATCTACATGTTTTTACTGGAGTGCTGGTGGCAAATCAGGCGGCAAAGATCCTCAATTATAAAATGTTTTTAGGAAACACTGATTTCACATTGTTCACATTGTTCACATCACCATCTGTCAGAGTTGCAATGGATATCATCAAAAGCAGCTGCTGTCTTTTCCATTTCAAGAGCAGAGTATATTAAGAAGTCTAGAGATATGCATTGTCTTGACACTGAAAATGAAGAATTTAACTTGTGTGTTTGATGCTTAAGTTTTTGAACCATTCCATACACAACCTTAGTGCACAAGTGCTGTCTACTCCAAGTTATACAACCAATGAAAATTTATGATTACATACAGAGGAGCTCAGAAAAAAGGGAACATTTTCAAAGGAAAACATATGCCTTTATTTGCTGACACATTCTGATGATTTGAAATATTCTGAGTGGTGTTAATAACTTGCTTTACTCTGACTTACTGCCATTTAAAGCTATAAAGCACCATCTAGATATGGCAATACTCCTTCTGCCTCTTTGTCCTCATTTTCATTAGACAGCCAATGTTTGAAGGAATGCTTTGTATTCCTTTAGGAATGGCTTTGCAACCAGGAAGAACTGTATTTTATAGTTCTGATGGGAGAATCACAAGATGATTTTCCACTTTTACTAGGGGGAAGCAAGAGGGAAAGAAGAGAGTCAGTATTCATTGAGAACTGCTAAGTGATATTGCAGTTTGAACTTCTCATCTGAGATCAACTCCAACTCCACATAGTGTTTCTGAGTAAAGTAAGTTGGGACACTGCCCCAGACTGATCAAATTCAAGTTTTGAAGTAACTTTGCACAACAAATTAACAAATGTTCTTCACTTCTTTCAGGCACACTTTAGTTTACGGTCTGGGTCTTAAACTGTGCCTTCTCTTGAAGCACCTTTGTGTGAGAAAACTTCCTTAGATACCACTGTGATGGCTGCAGCATAAGATTTTTGATAGATAGAGAGAAAAATTGGCAAAAATAAGGGCAAGGCTCAGGGACATTGCCTGTATTTAGGCCAGAAAACAAATGCAAAGAGAAAAATGGCAAGGAAAAGCTACTGAATTAAGTAAAAACTGTACGCAGATTGTTAGGAAGCCTGAATTACTCAAACTTTCTCTGTTATTTACACCTGGTTATTTATTTGCAGTAATATTTTAACTAAACTATTTTTAACAGTACGCTAAGCCTCTCCAGAGCATAAACCCTGCTGAAACATACAGCTCCTGGGTGATCACAGATGAACTACTGCACATGGGGCACAGCAATAGCCCTACGCAGTGAAGATCCTGCATGTTTTCATTGCTTGAAGATTGTGCTTTGACCAGCTGATGTTAATTAAATGATGCTTTTCTCCTAACACCCATAAGCATTTTGGAAAGTCAAAGACAAAGTGGGGATTGTAAAAAAGATTTTATTATTTCTTTCTCCAGGGAAATGGAATTTGTAGTGGGAAGTCCATGAGGGAACCTTGTTACAGACCATTATTTTTAAATATTGCAGTTTCTCCAGTTTGTACAACCCAATGAATATACACAGCGCAGTCTAACGGAAATTTACACTTAAGGAACAGGTAGGATCATTTTGTTTTCTTTGAAGGTTTGTACTAGTCACAGGAACTCTACAATAACCCAGGTAAAACTGATTTAAGAAGCTAGGAAAATAATCTGATCCAGAGACACAGGTGATTGATTAGTTTTTAATCTCAGCTTTACAAAGAAGAAGAGAGTGTTGTCATTCACAGAAAAGGCAAATAATTCTGAATCACTTTGGTGCAACTCAACATTCATATGGATGGATAAACTGAAGAGACCACTGACCTGGGGCCCAAGGTAGAACAAAGATGAGAAAAAATGATGCAAACAAGTCTGTGGGTATTGATTTTTACTCTGTAGGGCTGTGTTCCTCACATCCTTTCATGATTTGTAAATCTGATTAGATATGGATGTTAACTCACCTGTCTTTAAAATCACTGTGTTGACAAAGTAGCTTAACATAATTTGAATTTTGCAGGTAAACTGGTAATGCTAATACAGCAATGGATTGTTACAGAGGTCTCTGACTTTGCAGTGACCATTTAATCTGTGGGCCAGAACTGCATCCAGCTTTCTTTCGCTGACTTCTCATGTTACGCTAGAGAAGCACTTACAGCAGTCCACCAGCCATGTCTGGGCTGGTTTTAATGAGACAAGAGCATAGAAAAGCAACATATCACTCAAGGAATGCAAGTCCCAAATATTAACTGTTAAAAAAAGATCACAGATATTTCCACCATCACATTTTTGAAACATGCTGTTGAACTATTTTCTCTTCCTATTCATCTAGTTAAAGTGGATTTTGTCAGAGTTCCTGTGACAGAAATAGCCTCAAAAAGACTTTGTATTGCAGACTCAGATAAATGGAGAAAAAGTATCAGCAGCAGGTAGAGTCAAGGGAGACTGCCGTTAGAACCGAATACAGGGAAGCTTCTTCGCTTTCTGCAGTATGTCCTTTCCCCAGCTTCATGATAGTATCAGCAGTACACAGGAAAAAGAGATTCAAATTATGCAGAGAAGACAGGGGACTCAATTGCGGAGTATCTGCAAAGGCAGCAGGAAACACAAAGCAAATTGCTTTAGCCTTTCACTCCCAAATTGCTGAGCAGGCACATTATCAAGTCTATTTTATACTGGTCTCAGATTATACAATAAGAGGTATGATTATTATGGATGGTGATGGTGATAATAATAATAGTAATAATAGTGACATTCTGTAGAGGAAAAAGCAAATGAGTAAAATACAAAGTAGACTTTTAGCTCAGCTCATCACTTGCCACAAGACCCTTGTCTAGTTTACTGGCAAGCACAATGTTCTTTCAGGGATTATGATACTACCATTGCAATTGTAAGCACCCATACATGATAGTCTTACATTAATAGCACAGCAAATGCATAAAAAGGTAAACAACCTTTAAAATTCCTAAGTATTTTGATAAGAAATATCTGAAGTGAAACAACAATGACAGTTCTGTTAGAATCTGGATGTTTCTTCTGTGAGTATAAACACACATTAAAATACAGAGACAACAGCATAGTATTTTTCATGACCATCTCTCTTTTCCTGGTCCATCCTCCTGGCATCCATCAGTCACTGTCTTAGGGGCTGCCTGGTGTGTAGAGTACCCAGACACATCAACCGTATTTGACAGCTATAGACAGATAGCTCCTTCATCAGCATGCTTAATACTTTTTTGAGTCCATTCATAGTTCAGTTTTCTGCCACATTGTATTGGGGTTGCATGGCAAGGTTTTGGTAGTGGGGGGCTGCAGGGCTGGCTTCTTTGAGAAGACACTAGAAGCTTCCCCTATGTCCAACAGTACCAATACCAGCCGGCTCCAAGATGGACCCACCACTGGTCAAGGCTGAGCCCATCAGCAACAGTGGTAGCACCTCTGTGAGAATATATTTAAGAAGAGGAAAAAAAGTTACTGTGCAACAGCAGCTGGAAGAGTGGAGTGAGAATATGTGAGAGCAACAACTCTGCAGACACCAAGGTCGGTGAAGGAGGAGGGAGAGGAGGTGCTCCAGGTGCTGGAGCAGAGATTCCCCTGCAGCCCGTGGTGAAGACCATGGTGAGGCAGGCTGTCCCTCCACAGCCCGTGGAGGTTAATGGTGGAGCAGATATCCTTCTGCAGCCTGTGGATGACCCCACGCCGGAGCAGGTAGATGTGTGCTGGAGGAGGCTGTGACCCCCTGGGAAGCCTGCACTGGAGCAGGTTTGCTGGCAGGACTTGTGACCCTATGGGGGACCCACGCTGGAGCAGTTTGTTCCTGAAGGACTGCACCCTGTGGAAGGGACCCATGCTGGAGCAGTTTGTGAAGAACTATAGCCCATGGAAAGGACCCATGTTGGAGAAGTTTGTGGAGGACTGTCTCCCATAGGCGGGACCCCACACTGGAGCAGGGGAAGAGTATGAGGAGGAAGGAGTGGCAGAGACAACGTGTGATGAACTGACTGCAACCCACGTTCCCCGTCCCCCTGCATGGCTTTGGGGGAGGAGGTAGAGAAACTGGGAGTGAAGTTGAGCCTGGGAAGAAGGAAGGGGTGGGGGGAAGGTGTTTTAAGATTTGGGTTTATTTCTCATTATCCTGCTCTGATTTGGTTGGCAATAAATTAAATTAATTTCTCCAAGTCATCTGTTTTGCTTGTGACGGCAATTTGTGAATGATCTCTGTGTCCTTATCTCCACCCATGAGCCTTTCATCATATTTTTCTCGCCCTGCCAAGCTGAGGAGGGGAGTGATAGAGGGGCTTGGTGGGCACCTGGCATCCGGCCAGGGTCAGCCCACCACACACAACCTTTGGTGGCAACCTCCATGACATTCTTGTGCTAGAGGTGGAAAAGTTTTTCTGTTTTCTTCAGCTTATACATGCTAGCTGATTATTTTATTGGCTGCTTATTTGTCCTTGTGTTATGAGAGACTGTTAGTTATCCAATGTCACTATATAAGTTTCTCTCCCAGTTTTTATCCATTTCATTCCAGCACTTAAAAGAGTTACACTGAACAGCCTCATAAAATATCAATTTACAACTGATATATTAAGCACCCTCAAAAGAAAAGGCTGAAGTTAATAAATTCAAATGTAAATCTCTATTCTGGGATCCATCTTTTTAGTGGAAAATTTAATGAGAAAAAAATTCCTTGATTTGATTTTGGCATAAAATAACTAAAAAAACCTTAATCATTGAGTGCTTTCAGATTTTTTTAAAGGAGCTGGAAAACTACTTTTAACATCAAGAAAATGTCTTTGAAAGTCACATCAAGGAAAAATTCCTAGTAAATTACACTTGAGACCCTATGGGACTTTTCAGCTACATTAAAACAAACAAACACTCAAATTATTGTATTTAGATGACGGTCATCAACTTATACCTCTATGTCCTGGGAATAATACATCCATATTCACACAGTCTCTTGATTGTTGTACCAAAATAAGAACTAGAAAATAGTATTGTATGAATTATACAGGTGTGGGGTTTAGCAGGACAAGTTCTTATATTTTTTCCCATAAATTCAGCTGATCTGATCTTATGGGATTCTTATTTTTTACTACTTCTTTATATCAAACTCTTGTAAGAAAAACCCCAAAGGAAAAACTCACACTTTCCTCCAAGCAGTAAGGGATGATGATATGGTATCTACATTGCAGAGGACAAGGCAGTCTGCTTTTCACTAGCTGATTAAAATGGCTTTTAAAATGAAAATATGAACAAAACCTTTTCTTTTAAGGCTTTTATTCTTTAAAAGATATTAATGAATCCAAAGCCTTGGCTTGTTACGGGGCAGGAGACAGTACTACGCAGATGGCCCAAACTGTTTTTACCAGGGTTTGAGAAGGAGCCTCTCCCCCTTATTTAGTTATCAAAGAGCAGCAAACATGAAGACCTACGTTCATCACTGCTTCCTGAGTGATGGCACTTTAGTGAAAACTGTGCACACGTTGAAAAGCAACATAAAAAGTTCATTTTAAAGAAGCAAGACACCCATTAATGGCATAAAGGACAATGGAGGACACATTAAAGAGCTTCCATAAAAGCAAGAATATACCAACCATACTGTCTTTGAAACCAAAATGATAGTGGGAGCTTTTTTATTCCTCCTTTATACAAGTGTCTTCAGAGTAAGGAAAACACAACCATGGTAACTTTGTTTGCTGGGCTGGAGAGGGTTTCTAGTAAATACTTTTCAGTCTTATCTTTGTTGAATTTTTATAAAAAAGTTATCACAATTTCTTAGAGGTCCTAAGGAGCCCCAAAGAAAGCTGAATGGAATCAAATAATATAATTTCATCCTTCATGTAAACCAGTATATGACCTATGCACTATGGATATTCAAGAAAACCATGCAAAAATTTTAAAAAAAGGTACTTCTATCCTGTGTAAAATAGGCATTTACTTGATTATTACACTTCACAAGGTCCAAAAATGTTCAGATGATACAAGCTAAACACAAGATATGTTTTTAAGTTTGTGTAAAAATGTAACTTGAACTTAATTGCTCCCCAGAGACATAGCTCACTTCATCTGCCCAGACAGCCAAAACTGTTGTCAGTAGGGATCTATAAGGAGAATCTCATCCACATTTAGTCATCAAGGAGATGCAAACACTACTCCAGAGTGAAGACCTAGATGAGTCAGAATCTCATATTGTCTACTTCAGGGGAGTTCCTCTTCAAAATTGAGCTTTTTTTATGCAACATATGAAACCAAAAAATAATTGGGGTTTTATTGTTTTTAAATCTCTCAAGAGTATAATGGAAATTGCCTTTTTGTGACATAAAGAGACATGCATGTATGAAAGATACCCTTCTAAACACAGTTTTTGAAGCTTCACAAGTCTTACTTCCCGCTTCAGGTTAAATTAAGTGAGGCCTGTCTTGAACAAAGATAAAAATATCTACATTATTTATGAAATATATTAGATTGTATTCAAGGCGTCACCAAAACTAGGAAGGTAACAACTAAGATATTCAATATGGACCAAGGTGTTTATGCCTCAGTCCTAAGCACGTGAGATTTCCTGAGAACTGCTAGAAAAGCTGCCCAAGGCCCATGCTACCACATAGGTAAAGTTCAAAAGGGCATAGAAGACCAGGGGGAACGTAGTTGTAATAATCATGTGCCATGGTTTCAGTTGGAATAGGGTTAACTTTTTTACTAGCAGCTGGTATTGTGCTGTTTTGGGTTTGGGAGGGGAAATAGTGTTGATAGCACACTGGTGTTTTTGGTTGTTACTAAGCAGTCAAGGTCTTTTCTGCTCCTCATACCACCCCACCAGCGAGTAGGCTGGGAGGGCACAAGAAGCTAGGAGGGGACACAGGCAGGACAGCTGACCCCAGCTGACCAAAGGACTATTCTATACCATGTGATGTCACGCTCAGTATATAAAATTGGGGCAAGAAGAAGGAAGGGGGAAGGATGTTGGAGTTGTGGCATTTTTTTTCCCAAGTAACTGTTACGCATGATGGAGCCCGGCTTTCCTGGACACGGCTGAACGCCTGCCTGCTGATGGGAAGTAGTGAATAATTCCTTGTTTTGCTTTGCGAGCATGTGCAGCTTTTGCTTTACTTACTAAACTGTCTTCATCTTAACCCACGAGTTTTCTCACTTTTACTTTTCTGATTCTCTCCCAAATCCCAACTGGGGGGAGTGAGCAAGCAGCTCTGTGGTCCTAGCTGCTGGATGGGGTTAAACCACGATGCCATGCTTGCCCTAAAATGTTGGTGGATTTAATGTCACCCGAGGGAGCACCTGAAATAGGCAGGGATCTATCTTGTTTTATTAGTCACTGGCACACACCGTGAAAGATGCTGATATGCATTTGCTTCCCCCTGTGCCATTTCTGGATCATTAGTGATACACCTTTGCAATGTGGACAACCACTGCAGACAGGCAACCCCATGGGTGCCCTAACTGCCTGCAGAAGCTGCTGAGGGCTGAGCATGCATTTGGAGGGTGCCAAATAATAGCAGAGTCAGGACTGAGGCAGTTTGGTCCTGTGCAGTTGAAACCTATCCCCAGCAAGAGTTTTACATCCCACTGCTGTGATCCAGGAGTTGTGTCACCTCTGCTGAGGGGACAACCTCACCTCCCCCAGCCAACGAGCCTCCACCTCTGTCACTGTACCTGTGCTCCCTCACTCGGCTCCCAAATCCAGCAGCATGTTCCCCAAATAAAGCAATGTAGGGGATTATAGTTCTTTCCTTTC